>CAMPDV010003855.1:0-42222 GCA_946699065.1 Loxodes magnus
CTAAATACTTATTACTTCTCAAAGCATACTCCTTAAAACTTATCATTAGATATTCTTTTCTTACTTTACTTCTTCACTTTTCTAAATACTTATTACTTCTTAAAGCATACTCCTTAAAACTGAAATTCTATCTTCTTTTCTTACTTTACTTCTTCACTTTTCTATAGGCTAACTTTCTTCTACAAGCATATCTTGAATAAACGAATACAGATTCGTAGTTATTATATTATTACTAACATTTTGGATATTCTAACTTATATTTTAGTGCTTGCTACGAAAACTTATCATTAGATATTCTTTTCTTACTTTACTTCTTCACTTTTCTAAATACTTATTACTTCTCAAAGCATACTCCTTAAAACTTATCATTAGATATTCTTTTCTTACTTTACTTCTTCACTTTTCTAAATACTTATTACTTCTTAAAGCATACTCCTTAAAACTGAAATTCTATCTTCTTTTCTTACTTTACTTCTTCACTTTTCTATAGGCTAACTTTCTTCTACAAGCATATCTTGAATAAACGAATACAGATTCGTAGTTATTATATTATTACTAACATTTTGGATATTCTAACTTATATTTTAGTGCTTGCTACGAAAACTTATCATTAGATATTCTTTTCTTACTTTACTTCTTCACTTTTCTGAATACTTATTACTTCTCAAAGCATACTCCTTAAAACTTATCATTAGATATTCTTTTCTTACTTTACTGCTTCACTTTTCTGAATACTTATTACTTCTCAAAGCATACTCCTTAAAACTTATCATTAGATATTCTTTTCTTACTTTACTTCTTCACTTTTCTAAATACTTATTACTTCTTAAAGCATACTCCTTAAAACTGAAATTCTATCTTCTTTTCTTACTTTACTTCTTCACTTTTCTATAGGCTAACTTTCTTCTACAAGCATATCTTGAATAAACGAATACAGATTCGTAGTTATTATATTATTACTAACATTTTGGATATTCTAACTTATATTTTAGTGCTTGCTACGAAAACTTATCATTAGATATTCTTTTCTTACTTTACTTCTTCACTTTTCTAAATACTTATTACTTCTTAAAGCATACTCCTTAAAACTGAAATTCTATCTTCTTTTCTTACTTTACTTCTTCACTTTTCTATAGGCTAACTTTCTTCTACAAGCATATCTTGAATAAACGAATACAGATTCGTAGTTATTATATTATTACTAACATTTTGGATATTCTAACTTATATTTTAGTGCTTGCTACGAAAACTTATCATTAGATATTCTTTTCTTACTTTACTGCTTCACTTTTCTGAATACTTATTACTTCTCAAAGCATACTCCTTAAAACTTATCATTAGATATTCTTTTCTTACTTTACTTCTTCACTTTTCTAAATACTTATTACTTCTTAAAGCATACTCCTTAAAACTGAAATTCTATCTTCTTTTCTTACTTTACTTCTTCACTTTTCTATAGGCTAACTTTCTTCTACAAGCATATCTTGAATAAACGAATACAGATTCGTAGTTATTATATTATTACTAACATTTTGGATATTCTAACTTATATTTTAGTGCTTGCTACGAAAACTTATCATTAGATATTCTTTTCTTACTTTACTGCTTCACTTTTCTGAATACTTATTACTTCTCAAAGCATACTCCTTAAAACTTATCATTAGATATTCTTTTCTTACTTTACTTCTTCACTTTTCTAAATACTTATTACTTCTTAAAGCATACTCCTTAAAACTGAAATTCTATCTTCTTTTCTTACTTTACTTCTTCACTTTTCTATAGGCTAACTTTCTTCTACAAGCATATCTTGAATAAACGAATACAGATTCGTAGTTATTATATTATTACTAACATTTTGGATATTCTAACTTATATTTTAGTGCTTGCTACGAAAACTTATCATTAGATATTCTTTTCTTACTTTACTTCTTCACTTTTCTAAATACTTATTACTTCTCAAAGCATACTCCTTAAAACTTATCATTAGATATTCTTTTCTTACTTTACTTCTTCACTTTTCTAAATACTTATTACTTCTTAAAGCATACTCCTTAAAACTGAAATTCTATCTTCTTTTCTTACTTTACTTCTTCACTTTTCTATAGGCTAACTTTCTTCTACAAGCATATCTTGAATAAACGAATACAGATTCGTAGTTATTATATTATTACTAACATTTTGGATATTCTAACTTATATTTTAGTGCTTGCTACGAAAACTTATCATTAGATATTCTTTTCTTACTTTACTTCTTCACTTTTCTGAATACTTATTACTTCTCAAAGCATACTCCTTAAAACTTATCATTAGATATTCTTTTCTTACTTTACTTCTTCACTTTTCTGAATACTTATTACTTCTCAAAGCATACTCCTTAAAACTTATCATTAGATATTCTTTTCTTACTTTACTTCTTCACTTTTCTAAATACTTATTACTTCTTAAAGCATACTCCTTAAAACTGAAATTCTATCTTCTTTTCTTACTTTACTTCTTCACTTTTCTATAGGCTAACTTTCTTCTACAAGCATATCTTGAATAAACGAATACAGATTCGTAGTTATTATATTATTACTAACATTTTGGATATTCTAACTTATATTTTAGTGCTTGCTACGAAAACTTATCATTAGATATTCTTTTCTTACTTTACTTCTTCACTTTTCTAAATACTTATTACTTCTCAAAGCATACTCCTTAAAACTTATCATTAGATATTCTTTTCTTACTTTACTTCTTCACTTTTCTAAATACTTATTACTTCTTAAAGCATACTCCTTAAAACTGAAATTCTATCTTCTTTTCTTACTTTACTTCTTCACTTTTCTATAGGCTAACTTTCTTCTACAAGCATATCTTGAATAAACGAATACAGATTCGTAGTTATTATATTATTACTAACATTTTGGATATTCTAACTTATATTTTAGTGCTTGCTACGAAAACTTATCATTAGATATTCTTTTCTTACTTTACTTCTTCACTTTTCTAAATACTTATTACTTCTCAAAGCATACTCCTTAAAACTTATCATTAGATATTCTTTTCTTACTTTACTTCTTCACTTTTCTAAATACTTATTACTTCTTAAAGCATACTCCTTAAAACTGAAATTCTATCTTCTTTTCTTACTTTACTTCTTCACTTTTCTATAGGCTAACTTTCTTCTACAAGCATATCTTGAATAAACGAATACAGATTCGTAGTTATTATATTATTACTAACATTTTGGATATTCTAACTTATATTTTAGTGCTTGCTACGAAAACTTATCATTAGATATTCTTTTCTTACTTTACTGCTTCACTTTTCTGAATACTTATTACTTCTCAAAGCATACTCCTTAAAACTTATCATTAGATATTCTTTTCTTACTTTACTTCTTCACTTTTCTAAATACTTATTACTTCTTAAAGCATACTCCTTAAAACTGAAATTCTATCTTCTTTTCTTACTTTACTTCTTCACTTTTCTATAGGCTAACTTTCTTCTACAAGCATATCTTGAATAAACGAATACAGATTCGTAGTTATTATATTATTACTAACATTTTGGATATTCTAACTTATATTTTAGTGCTTGCTACGAAAACTTATCATTAGATATTCTTTTCTTACTTTACTTCTTCACTTTTCTAAATACTTATTACTTCTCAAAGCATACTCCTTAAAACTTATCATTAGATATTCTTTTCTTACTTTACTTCTTCACTTTTCTAAATACTTATTACTTCTTAAAGCATACTCCTTAAAACTGAAATTCTATCTTCTTTTCTTACTTTACTTCTTCACTTTTCTATAGGCTAACTTTCTTCTACAAGCATATCTTGAATAAACGAATACAGATTCGTAGTTATTATATTATTACTAACATTTTGGATATTCTAACTTATATTTTAGTGCTTGCTACGAAAACTTATCATTAGATATTCTTTTCTTACTTTACTTCTTCACTTTTCTAAATACTTATTACTTCTCAAAGCATACTCCTTAAAACTTATCATTAGATATTCTTTTCTTACTTTACTTCTTCACTTTTCTAAATACTTATTACTTCTTAAAGCATACTCCTTAAAACTGAAATTCTATCTTCTTTTCTTACTTTACTTCTTCACTTTTCTATAGGCTAACTTTCTTCTACAAGCATATCTTGAATAAACGAATACAGATTCGTAGTTATTATATTATTACTAACATTTTGGATATTCTAACTTATATTTTAGTGCTTGCTACGAAAACTTATCATTAGATATTCTTTTCTTACTTTACTGCTTCACTTTTCTGAATACTTATTACTTCTCAAAGCATACTCCTTAAAACTTATCATTAGATATTCTTTTCTTACTTTACTTCTTCACTTTTCTAAATACTTATTACTTCTTAAAGCATACTCCTTAAAACTGAAATTCTATCTTCTTTTCTTACTTTACTTCTTCACTTTTCTATAGGCTAACTTTCTTCTACAAGCATATCTTGAATAAACGAATACAGATTCGTAGTTATTATATTATTACTAACATTTTGGATATTCTAACTTATATTTTAGTGCTTGCTACGAAAACTTATCATTAGATATTCTTTTCTTACTTTACTTCTTCACTTTTCTGAATACTTATTACTTCTCAAAGCATACTCCTTAAAACTTATCATTAGATATTCTTTTCTTACTTTACTTCTTCACTTTTCTGAATACTTATTACTTCTCAAAGCATACTCCTTAAAACTTATCATTAGATATTCTTTTCTTACTTTACTTCTTCACTTTTCTAAATACTTATTACTTCTTAAAGCATACTCCTTAAAACTGAAATTCTATCTTCTTTTCTTACTTTACTTCTTCACTTTTCTATAGGCTAACTTTCTTCTACAAGCATATCTTGAATAAACGAATACAGATTCGTAGTTATTATATTATTACTAACATTTTGGATATTCTAACTTATATTTTAGTGCTTGCTACGAAAACTTATCATTAGATATTCTTTTCTTACTTTACTGCTTCACTTTTCTGAATACTTATTACTTCTCAAAGCATACTCCTTAAAACTTATCATTAGATATTCTTTTCTTACTTTACTTCTTCACTTTTCTAAATACTTATTACTTCTTAAAGCATACTCCTTAAAACTGAAATTCTATCTTCTTTTCTTACTTTACTTCTTCACTTTTCTATAGGCTAACTTTCTTCTACAAGCATATCTTGAATAAACGAATACAGATTCGTAGTTATTATATTATTACTAACATTTTGGATATTCTAACTTATATTTTAGTGCTTGCTACGAAAACTTATCATTAGATATTCTTTTCTTACTTTACTTCTTCACTTTTCTAAATACTTATTACTTCTCAAAGCATACTCCTTAAAACTTATCATTAGATATTCTTTTCTTACTTTACTTCTTCACTTTTCTAAATACTTATTACTTCTCAAAGCATACTCCTTAAAACTTATCATTAGATATTCTTTTCTTACTTTACTTCTTCACTTTTCTATAGGCTAACTTTCTTCTACAAGCATATCTTGAATAAACGAATACAGATTCGTAGTTATTATATTATTACTAACATTTTGGATATTCTAACTTATATTTTAGTGCTTGCTACGAAAACTTATCATTAGATATTCTTTTCTTACTTTACTTCTTCACTTTTCTGAATACTTATTACTTCTCAAAGCATACTCCTTAAAACTTATCATTAGATATTCTTTTCTTACTTTACTTCTTCACTTTTCTAAATACTTATTACTTCTTAAAGCATACTCCTTAAAACTGAAATTCTATCTTCTTTTCTTACTTTACTTCTTCACTTTTCTATAGGCTAACTTTCTTCTACAAGCATATCTTGAATAAACGAATACAGATTCGTAGTTATTATATTATTACTAACATTTTGGATATTCTAACTTATATTTTAGTGCTTGCTACGAAAACTTATCATTAGATATTCTTTTCTTACTTTACTTCTTCACTTTTCTAAATACTTATTACTTCTCAAAGCATACTCCTTAAAACTTATCATTAGATATTCTTTTCTTACTTTACTTCTTCACTTTTCTAAATACTTATTACTTCTCAAAGCATACTCCTTAAAACTTATCATTAGATATTCTTTTCTTACTTTACTTCTTCACTTTTCTAAATACTTATTACTTCTTAAAGCATACTCCTTAAAACTGAAATTCTATCTTCTTTTCTTACTTTACTTCTTCACTTTTCTATAGGCTAACTTTCTTCTACAAGCATATCTTGAATAAACGAATACAGATTCGTAGTTATTATATTATTACTAACATTTTGGATATTCTAACTTATATTTTAGTGCTTGCTACGAAAACTTATCATTAGATATTCTTTTCTTACTTTACTTCTTCACTTTTCTGAATACTTATTACTTCTCAAAGCATACTCCTTAAAACTTATCATTAGATATTCTTTTCTTACTTTACTTCTTCACTTTTCTGAATACTTATTACTTCTCAAAGCATACTCCTTAAAACTTATCATTAGATATTCTTTTCTTACTTTACTTCTTCACTTTTCTGAATACTTATTACTTCTCAAAGCATACTCCTTAAAACTTATCATTAGATATTCTTTTCTTACTTTACTTCTTCACTTTTCTAAATACTTATTACTTCTTAAAGCATACTCCTTAAAACTGAAATTCTATCTTCTTTTCTTACTTTACTTCTTCACTTTTCTATAGGCTAACTTTCTTCTACAAGCATATCTTGAATAAACGAATACAGATTCGTAGTTATTATATTATTACTAACATTTTGGATATTCTAACTTATATTTTAGTGCTTGCTACGAAAACTTATCATTAGATATTCTTTTCTTACTTTACTTCTTCACTTTTCTAAATACTTATTACTTCTCAAAGCATACTCCTTAAAACTTATCATTAGATATTCTTTTCTTACTTTACTTCTTCACTTTTCTAAATACTTATTACTTCTCAAAGCATACTCCTTAAAACTTATCATTAGATATTCTTTTCTTACTTTACTTCTTCACTTTTCTAAATACTTATTACTTCTTAAAGCATACTCCTTAAAACTGAAATTCTATCTTCTTTTCTTACTTTACTTCTTCACTTTTCTATAGGCTAACTTTCTTCTACAAGCATATCTTGAATAAACGAATACAGATTCGTAGTTATTATATTATTACTAACATTTTGGATATTCTAACTTATATTTTAGTGCTTGCTACGAAAACTTATCATTAGATATTCTTTTCTTACTTTACTTCTTCACTTTTCTGAATACTTATTACTTCTCAAAGCATACTCCTTAAAACTTATCATTAGATATTCTTTTCTTACTTTACTTCTTCACTTTTCTGAATACTTATTACTTCTCAAAGCATACTCCTTAAAACTTATCATTAGATATTCTTTTCTTACTTTACTTCTTCACTTTTCTAAATACTTATTACTTCTTAAAGCATACTCCTTAAAACTGAAATTCTATCTTCTTTTCTTACTTTACTTCTTCACTTTTCTATAGGCTAACTTTCTTCTACAAGCATATCTTGAATAAACGAATACAGATTCGTAGTTATTATATTATTACTAACATTTTGGATATTCTAACTTATATTTTAGTGCTTGCTACGAAAACTTATCATTAGATATTCTTTTCTTACTTTACTGCTTCACTTTTCTGAATACTTATTACTTCTCAAAGCATACTCCTTAAAACTTATCATTAGATATTCTTTTCTTACTTTACTTCTTCACTTTTCTAAATACTTATTACTTCTTAAAGCATACTCCTTAAAACTGAAATTCTATCTTCTTTTCTTACTTTACTTCTTCACTTTTCTATAGGCTAACTTTCTTCTACAAGCATATCTTGAATAAACGAATACAGATTCGTAGTTATTATATTATTACTAACATTTTGGATATTCTAACTTATATTTTAGTGCTTGCTACGAAAACTTATCATTAGATATTCTTTTCTTACTTTACTTCTTCACTTTTCTAAATACTTATTACTTCTCAAAGCATACTCCTTAAAACTTATCATTAGATATTCTTTTCTTACTTTACTTCTTCACTTTTCTAAATACTTATTACTTCTCAAAGCATACTCCTTAAAACTTATCATTAGATATTCTTTTCTTACTTTACTTCTTCACTTTTCTATAGGCTAACTTTCTTCTACAAGCATATCTTGAATAAACGAATACAGATTCGTAGTTATTATATTATTACTAACATTTTGGATATTCTAACTTATATTTTAGTGCTTGCTACGAAAACTTATCATTAGATATTCTTTTCTTACTTTACTTCTTCACTTTTCTGAATACTTATTACTTCTCAAAGCATACTCCTTAAAACTTATCATTAGATATTCTTTTCTTACTTTACTTCTTCACTTTTCTAAATACTTATTACTTCTTAAAGCATACTCCTTAAAACTGAAATTCTATCTTCTTTTCTTACTTTACTTCTTCACTTTTCTATAGGCTAACTTTCTTCTACAAGCATATCTTGAATAAACGAATACAGATTCGTAGTTATTATATTATTACTAACATTTTGGATATTCTAACTTATATTTTAGTGCTTGCTACGAAAACTTATCATTAGATATTCTTTTCTTACTTTACTGCTTCACTTTTCTGAATACTTATTACTTCTCAAAGCATACTCCTTAAAACTTATCATTAGATATTCTTTTCTTACTTTACTTCTTCACTTTTCTAAATACTTATTACTTCTTAAAGCATACTCCTTAAAACTGAAATTCTATCTTCTTTTCTTACTTTACTTCTTCACTTTTCTATAGGCTAACTTTCTTCTACAAGCATATCTTGAATAAACGAATACAGATTCGTAGTTATTATATTATTACTAACATTTTGGATATTCTAACTTATATTTTAGTGCTTGCTACGAAAACTTATCATTAGATATTCTTTTCTTACTTTACTTCTTCACTTTTCTAAATACTTATTACTTCTCAAAGCATACTCCTTAAAACTTATCATTAGATATTCTTTTCTTACTTTACTTCTTCACTTTTCTAAATACTTATTACTTCTCAAAGCATACTCCTTAAAACTTATCATTAGATATTCTTTTCTTACTTTACTTCTTCACTTTTCTATAGGCTAACTTTCTTCTACAAGCATATCTTGAATAAACGAATACAGATTCGTAGTTATTATATTATTACTAACATTTTGGATATTCTAACTTATATTTTAGTGCTTGCTACGAAAACTTATCATTAGATATTCTTTTCTTACTTTACTTCTTCACTTTTCTGAATACTTATTACTTCTCAAAGCATACTCCTTAAAACTTATCATTAGATATTCTTTTCTTACTTTACTTCTTCACTTTTCTAAATACTTATTACTTCTTAAAGCATACTCCTTAAAACTGAAATTCTATCTTCTTTTCTTACTTTACTTCTTCACTTTTCTATAGGCTAACTTTCTTCTACAAGCATATCTTGAATAAACGAATACAGATTCGTAGTTATTATATTATTACTAACATTTTGGATATTCTAACTTATATTTTAGTGCTTGCTACGAAAACTTATCATTAGATATTCTTTTCTTACTTTACTTCTTCACTTTTCTAAATACTTATTACTTCTTAAAGCATACTCCTTAAAACTGAAATTCTATCTTCTTTTCTTACTTTACTTCTTCACTTTTCTATAGGCTAACTTTCTTCTACAAGCATATCTTGAATAAACGAATACAGATTCGTAGTTATTATATTATTACTAACATTTTGGATATTCTAACTTATATTTTAGTGCTTGCTACGAAAACTTATCATTAGATATTCTTTTCTTACTTTACTGCTTCACTTTTCTGAATACTTATTACTTCTCAAAGCATACTCCTTAAAACTTATCATTAGATATTCTTTTCTTACTTTACTTCTTCACTTTTCTAAATACTTATTACTTCTTAAAGCATACTCCTTAAAACTGAAATTCTATCTTCTTTTCTTACTTTACTTCTTCACTTTTCTATAGGCTAACTTTCTTCTACAAGCATATCTTGAATAAACGAATACAGATTCGTAGTTATTATATTATTACTAACATTTTGGATATTCTAACTTATATTTTAGTGCTTGCTACGAAAACTTATCATTAGATATTCTTTTCTTACTTTACTTCTTCACTTTTCTAAATACTTATTACTTCTCAAAGCATACTCCTTAAAACTTATCATTAGATATTCTTTTCTTACTTTACTTCTTCACTTTTCTAAATACTTATTACTTCTCAAAGCATACTCCTTAAAACTTATCATTAGATATTCTTTTCTTACTTTACTTCTTCACTTTTCTATAGGCTAACTTTCTTCTACAAGCATATCTTGAATAAACGAATACAGATTCGTAGTTATTATATTATTACTAACATTTTGGATATTCTAACTTATATTTTAGTGCTTGCTACGAAAACTTATCATTAGATATTCTTTTCTTACTTTACTTCTTCACTTTTCTGAATACTTATTACTTCTCAAAGCATACTCCTTAAAACTTATCATTAGATATTCTTTTCTTACTTTACTTCTTCACTTTTCTAAATACTTATTACTTCTTAAAGCATACTCCTTAAAACTGAAATTCTATCTTCTTTTCTTACTTTACTTCTTCACTTTTCTATAGGCTAACTTTCTTCTACAAGCATATCTTGAATAAACGAATACAGATTCGTAGTTATTATATTATTACTAACATTTTGGATATTCTAACTTATATTTTAGTGCTTGCTACGAAAACTTATCATTAGATATTCTTTTCTTACTTTACTTCTTCACTTTTCTAAATACTTATTACTTCTTAAAGCATACTCCTTAAAACTGAAATTCTATCTTCTTTTCTTACTTTACTTCTTCACTTTTCTATAGGCTAACTTTCTTCTACAAGCATATCTTGAATAAACGAATACAGATTCGTAGTTATTATATTATTACTAACATTTTGGATATTCTAACTTATATTTTAGTGCTTGCTACGAAAACTTATCATTAGATATTCTTTTCTTACTTTACTGCTTCACTTTTCTGAATACTTATTACTTCTCAAAGCATACTCCTTAAAACTTATCATTAGATATTCTTTTCTTACTTTACTTCTTCACTTTTCTAAATACTTATTACTTCTTAAAGCATACTCCTTAAAACTGAAATTCTATCTTCTTTTCTTACTTTACTTCTTCACTTTTCTATAGGCTAACTTTCTTCTACAAGCATATCTTGAATAAACGAATACAGATTCGTAGTTATTATATTATTACTAACATTTTGGATATTCTAACTTATATTTTAGTGCTTGCTACGAAAACTTATCATTAGATATTCTTTTCTTACTTTACTTCTTCACTTTTCTAAATACTTATTACTTCTTAAAGCATACTCCTTAAAACTGAAATTCTATCTTCTTTTCTTACTTTACTTCTTCACTTTTCTATAGGCTAACTTTCTTCTACAAGCATATCTTGAATAAACGAATACAGATTCGTAGTTATTATATTATTACTAACATTTTGGATATTCTAACTTATATTTTAGTGCTTGCTACGAAAACTTATCATTAGATATTCTTTTCTTACTTTACTGCTTCACTTTTCTGAATACTTATTACTTCTCAAAGCATACTCCTTAAAACTTATCATTAGATATTCTTTTCTTACTTTACTTCTTCACTTTTCTAAATACTTATTACTTCTTAAAGCATACTCCTTAAAACTGAAATTCTATCTTCTTTTCTTACTTTACTTCTTCACTTTTCTATAGGCTAACTTTCTTCTACAAGCATATCTTGAATAAACGAATACAGATTCGTAGTTATTATATTATTACTAACATTTTGGATATTCTAACTTATATTTTAGTGCTTGCTACGAAAACTTATCATTAGATATTCTTTTCTTACTTTACTTCTTCACTTTTCTAAATACTTATTACTTCTCAAAGCATACTCCTTAAAACTTATCATTAGATATTCTTTTCTTACTTTACTTCTTCACTTTTCTAAATACTTATTACTTCTTAAAGCATACTCCTTAAAACTGAAATTCTATCTTCTTTTCTTACTTTACTTCTTCACTTTTCTATAGGCTAACTTTCTTCTACAAGCATATCTTGAATAAACGAATACAGATTCGTAGTTATTATATTATTACTAACATTTTGGATATTCTAACTTATATTTTAGTGCTTGCTACGAAAACTTATCATTAGATATTCTTTTCTTACTTTACTGCTTCACTTTTCTGAATACTTATTACTTCTCAAAGCATACTCCTTAAAACTTATCATTAGATATTCTTTTCTTACTTTACTTCTTCACTTTTCTAAATACTTATTACTTCTTAAAGCATACTCCTTAAAACTGAAATTCTATCTTCTTTTCTTACTTTACTTCTTCACTTTTCTATAGGCTAACTTTCTTCTACAAGCATATCTTGAATAAACGAATACAGATTCGTAGTTATTATATTATTACTAACATTTTGGATATTCTAACTTATATTTTAGTGCTTGCTACGAAAACTTATCATTAGATATTCTTTTCTTACTTTACTGCTTCACTTTTCTGAATACTTATTACTTCTCAAAGCATACTCCTAAAACTTATCATTAGATATTCTTTTCTTACTTTACTTCTTCACTTTTCTAAATACTTATTACTTCTTAAAGCATACTCCTTAAAACTGAAATTCTATCTTCTTTTCTTACTTTACTTCTTCACTTTTCTATAGGCTAACTTTCTTCTACAAGCATATCTTGAATAAACGAATACAGATTCGTAGTTATTATATTATTACTAACATTTTGGATATTCTAACTTATATTTTAGTGCTTGCTACGAAAACTTATCATTAGATATTCTTTTCTTACTTTACTTCTTCACTTTTCTAAATACTTATTACTTCTCAAAGCATACTCCTTAAAACTTATCATTAGATATTCTTTTCTTACTTTACTTCTTCACTTTTCTAAATACTTATTACTTCTCAAAGCATACTCCTTAAAACTTATCATTAGATATTCTTTTCTTACTTTACTTCTTCACTTTTCTATAGGCTAACTTTCTTCTACAAGCATATCTTGAATAAACGAATACAGATTCGTAGTTATTATATTATTACTAACATTTTGGATATTCTAACTTATATTTTAGTGCTTGCTACGAAAACTTATCATTAGATATTCTTTTCTTACTTTACTTCTTCACTTTTCTGAATACTTATTACTTCTCAAAGCATACTCCTTAAAACTTATCATTAGATATTCTTTTCTTACTTTACTTCTTCACTTTTCTAAATACTTATTACTTCTTAAAGCATACTCCTTAAAACTGAAATTCTATCTTCTTTTCTTACTTTACTTCTTCACTTTTCTATAGGCTAACTTTCTTCTACAAGCATATCTTGAATAAACGAATACAGATTCGTAGTTATTATATTATTACTAACATTTTGGATATTCTAACTTATATTTTAGTGCTTGCTACGAAAACTTATCATTAGATATTCTTTTCTTACTTTACTGCTTCACTTTTCTGAATACTTATTACTTCTCAAAGCATACTCCTTAAAACTTATCATTAGATATTCTTTTCTTACTTTACTTCTTCACTTTTCTAAATACTTATTACTTCTTAAAGCATACTCCTTAAAACTGAAATTCTATCTTCTTTTCTTACTTTACTTCTTCACTTTTCTATAGGCTAACTTTCTTCTACAAGCATATCTTGAATAAACGAATACAGATTCGTAGTTATTATATTATTACTAACATTTTGGATATTCTAACTTATATTTTAGTGCTTGCTACGAAAACTTATCATTAGATATTCTTTTCTTACTTTACTGCTTCACTTTTCTGAATACTTATTACTTCTCAAAGCATACTCCTTAAAACTTATCATTAGATATTCTTTTCTTACTTTACTTCTTCACTTTTCTAAATACTTATTACTTCTTAAAGCATACTCCTTAAAACTGAAATTCTATCTTCTTTTCTTACTTTACTTCTTCACTTTTCTATAGGCTAACTTTCTTCTACAAGCATATCTTGAATAAACGAATACAGATTCGTAGTTATTATATTATTACTAACATTTTGGATATTCTAACTTATATTTTAGTGCTTGCTACGAAAACTTATCATTAGATATTCTTTTCTTACTTTACTTCTTCACTTTTCTAAATACTTATTACTTCTCAAAGCATACTCCTTAAAACTTATCATTAGATATTCTTTTCTTACTTTACTTCTTCACTTTTCTAAATACTTATTACTTCTCAAAGCATACTCCTTAAAACTTATCATTAGATATTCTTTTCTTACTTTACTTCTTCACTTTTCTATAGGCTAACTTTCTTCTACAAGCATATCTTGAATAAACGAATACAGATTCGTAGTTATTATATTATTACTAACATTTTGGATATTCTAACTTATATTTTAGTGCTTGCTACGAAAACTTATCATTAGATATTCTTTTCTTACTTTACTTCTTCACTTTTCTAAATACTTATTACTTCTCAAAGCATACTCCTTAAAACTTATCATTAGATATTCTTTTCTTACTTTACTTCTTCACTTTTCTAAATACTTATTACTTCTTAAAGCATACTCCTTAAAACTGAAATTCTATCTTCTTTTCTTACTTTACTTCTTCACTTTTCTATAGGCTAACTTTCTTCTACAAGCATATCTTGAATAAACGAATACAGATTCGTAGTTATTATATTATTACTAACATTTTGGATATTCTAACTTATATTTTAGTGCTTGCTACGAAAACTTATCATTAGATATTCTTTTCTTACTTTACTGCTTCACTTTTCTGAATACTTATTACTTCTCAAAGCATACTCCTTAAAACTTATCATTAGATATTCTTTTCTTACTTTACTTCTTCACTTTTCTAAATACTTATTACTTCTTAAAGCATACTCCTTAAAACTGAAATTCTATCTTCTTTTCTTACTTTACTTCTTCACTTTTCTATAGGCTAACTTTCTTCTACAAGCATATCTTGAATAAACGAATACAGATTCGTAGTTATTATATTATTACTAACATTTTGGATATTCTAACTTATATTTTAGTGCTTGCTACGAAAACTTATCATTAGATATTCTTTTCTTACTTTACTGCTTCACTTTTCTGAATACTTATTACTTCTCAAAGCATACTCCTTAAAACTTATCATTAGATATTCTTTTCTTACTTTACTTCTTCACTTTTCTAAATACTTATTACTTCTTAAAGCATACTCCTTAAAACTGAAATTCTATCTTCTTTTCTTACTTTACTTCTTCACTTTTCTATAGGCTAACTTTCTTCTACAAGCATATCTTGAATAAACGAATACAGATTCGTAGTTATTATATTATTACTAACATTTTGGATATTCTAACTTATATTTTAGTGCTTGCTACGAAAACTTATCATTAGATATTCTTTTCTTACTTTACTTCTTCACTTTTCTAAATACTTATTACTTCTCAAAGCATACTCCTTAAAACTTATCATTAGATATTCTTTTCTTACTTTACTTCTTCACTTTTCTAAATACTTATTACTTCTCAAAGCATACTCCTTAAAACTTATCATTAGATATTCTTTTCTTACTTTACTTCTTCACTTTTCTATAGGCTAACTTTCTTCTACAAGCATATCTTGAATAAACGAATACAGATTCGTAGTTATTATATTATTACTAACATTTTGGATATTCTAACTTATATTTTAGTGCTTGCTACGAAAACTTATCATTAGATATTCTTTTCTTACTTTACTTCTTCACTTTTCTGAATACTTATTACTTCTCAAAGCATACTCCTTAAAACTTATCATTAGATATTCTTTTCTTACTTTACTTCTTCACTTTTCTAAATACTTATTACTTCTTAAAGCATACTCCTTAAAACTGAAATTCTATCTTCTTTTCTTACTTTACTTCTTCACTTTTCTATAGGCTAACTTTCTTCTACAAGCATATCTTGAATAAACGAATACAGATTCGTAGTTATTATATTATTACTAACATTTTGGATATTCTAACTTATATTTTAGTGCTTGCTACGAAAACTTATCATTAGATATTCTTTTCTTACTTTACTTCTTCACTTTTCTAAATACTTATTACTTCTTAAAGCATACTCCTTAAAACTGAATTCTATCTTCTTTTCTTACTTTACTTCTTCACTTTTCTATAGGCTAACTTTCTTCTACAAGCATATCTTGAATAAACGAATACAGATTCGTAGTTATTATATTATTACTAACATTTTGGATATTCTAACTTATATTTTAGTGCTTGCTACGAAAACTTATCATTAGATATTCTTTTCTTACTTTACTGCTTCACTTTTCTGAATACTTATTACTTCTCAAAGCATACTCCTTAAAACTTATCATTAGATTTTCTTTTCTTACTTTACTTCTTCACTTTTCTAAATACTTATTACTTCTTAAAGCATACTCCTTAAAACTGAAATTCTATCTTCTTTTCTACTTTACTTCTTCACTTTTCTATAGGCTAACTTTCTTCTACAAGCATATCTTGAATAAACGAATACAGATTCGTAGTTATTATATTATTACTAACATTTTGGATATTCTAACTTATATTTTAGTGCTTGCTACGAAAACTTATCATTAGATATTCTTTTCTTACTTTACTGCTTCACTTTTCTGAATACTTATTACTTCTCAAAGCATACTCCTTAAACTTATCATTAGATATTCTTTTCTTACTTTACTTCTTCACTTTTCTAAATACTTATTACTTCTTAAAGCATACTCCTTAAAACTGAAATTCCTATCTTCTTTTCTTACTTTACTTCTTCACTTTTCTATAGGCTACTTTCTTCTACAAGCATATCTTGAATAAACGAATACAGATTCGTAGTTATTATATTATTACTAACATTTTGGATATTCTAACTTATATTTTAGTGCTTGCTAACGAAAACTTATCATTAGATATTCTTTTCTTACTTTACTGCTTCACTTTTCTGAATACTTATTACTTCTCAATAGCATACTCCTTAAAACTTATCATTAGATAGTTCTTTTCTTACTTTACTTCTTCACTTTTCTAAATACTTATTACTTCTTAAAGCATACTCCTTAAAACTGAAATTCTATCTTCTTTTCTTACTTTACTTCTTCACTTTTCTATAGGCTAACTTTCTTCTACAAGCATATCTTGAATAAACGAATACAGATTCGTAGTTATTATATTATTACTAACATTTTGGATATTCTAACTTATATTTTAGTGCTTGCTACGAAAACTTATCATTAGATATTCTTTTCTTACTTTACTGCTTCACTTTTCTGAATACTTATTACTTCTCAAAGCATACTCCTTAAAACTTATCATTAGATATTCTTTTCTTACTTTACTTCTTCACTTTTCTAAATACTTATTACTTCTTAAAGCATACTCCTTAAAACTGAAAATTCTATCTTCTTTTCTTACTTTACTTCTTCACTTTCTATAGGCTAACTTTCTTCTACAAGCATATCTTGAATAAACGAATACAGATTCGTAGTTATTATATTATTACTAACATTTTGGATATTCTAACTTATATTTTAGTGCTTGCTACGAAAACTTATCATTAGATATTCTTTTCTTACTTTACTTCTTCACTTTTCTAAATACTTATTACTTCTCAAAGCATACTCCTTAAAACTTATCATTAGATATTCTTTTCTTACTTTACTTCTTCACTTTTCTAAATACTTATTACTTCTTAAAGCATACTCCTTAAAACTGAAATTCTATCTTCTTTTCTTACTTTACTTCTTCACTTTTCTATAGGCTAACTTTCTTCTACAAGCATATCTTGAATAAACGAATACAGATTCGTAGTTATTATATTATTACTAACATTTTGGATATTCTAACTTATATTTTAGTGCTTGCTACGAAAACTTATCATTAGATATTCTTTTCTTACTTTACTGCTTCACTTTTCTGAATACTTATTACTTCTCAAAGCATACTCCTTAAAACTTATCATTAGATATTCTTTTCTTACTTTACTTCTTCACTTTTCTAAATACTTATTACTTCTTAAAGCATACTCCTTAAAACTGAAATTCTATCTTCTTTTCTTACTTTACTTCTTCACTTTTCTATAGGCTAACTTTCTTCTACAAGCATATCTTGAATAAACGAATACAGATTCGTAGTTATTATATTATTACTAACATTTTGGATATTCTAACTTATATTTTAGTGCTTGCTACGAAAACTTATCATTAGATATTCTTTTCTTACTTTACTTCTTCACTTTTCTAAATACTTATTACTTCTCAAAGCATACTCCTTAAAACTTATCATTAGATATTCTTTTCTTACTTTACTTCTTCACTTTTCTAAATACTTATTACTTCTCAAAGCATACTCCTTAAAACTTATCATTAGATATTCTTTTCTTACTTTACTTCTTCACTTTTCTATAGGCTAACTTTCTTCTACAAGCATATCTTGAATAAACGAATACAGATTCGTAGTTATTATATTATTACTAACATTTTGGATATTCTAACTTATATTTTAGTGCTTGCTACGAAAACTTATCATTAGATATTCTTTTCTTACTTTACTGCTTCACTTTTCTGAATACTTATTACTTCTCAAAGCATACTCCTTAAAACTTATCATTAGATATTCTTTTCTTACTTTACTTCTTCACTTTCTAAATACTTATTACTTCTTAAAGCATACTCCTTAAAACTGAAATTCTATCTTCTTTTCTTACTTTACTTCTTCACTTTTCTATAGGCTAACTTTCTTCTACAAGCATATCTTGAATAAACGAATACAGATTCGTAGTTATTATATTATTACTAACATTTTGGATATTCTAACTTATATTTTAGTGCTTGCTACGAAAACTTATCATTAGATATTCTTTTCTTACTTTACTTCTTCACTTTTCTAAATACTTATTACTTCTCAAAGCATACTCCTTAAAACTTATCATTAGATATTCTTTTCTTACTTTACTTCTTCACTTTTCTAAATACTTATTACTTCTCAAAGCATACTCCTTAAAACTTATCATTAGATATTCTTTTCTTACTTTACTTCTTCACTTTTCTATAGGCTAACTTTCTTCTACAAGCATATCTTGAATAAACGAATACAGATTCGTAGTTATTATATTATTACTAACATTTTGGATATTCTAACTTATATTTTAGTGCTTGCTACGAAAACTTATCATTAGATATTCTTTTCTTACTTTACTGCTTCACTTTTCTGAATACTTATTACTTCTCAAAGCATACTCCTTAAAACTTATCATTAGATATTCTTTTCTTACTTTACTTCTTCACTTTTCTAAATACTTATTACTTCTTAAAGCATACTCCTTAAAACTGAAATTCTATCTTCTTTTCTTACTTTACTTCTTCACTTTTCTATAGGCTAACTTTCTTCTACAAGCATATCTTGAATAAACGAATACAGATTCGTAGTTATTATATTATTACTAACATTTTGGATATTCTAACTTATATTTTAGTGCTTGCTACGAAAACTTATCATTAGATATTCTTTTCTTACTTTACTTCTTCACTTTTCTAAATACTTATTACTTCTCAAAGCATACTCCTTAAAACTTATCATTAGATATTCTTTTCTTACTTTACTTCTTCACTTTTCTAAATACTTATTACTTCTCAAAGCATACTCCTTAAAACTTATCATTAGATATTCTTTTCTTACTTTACTTCTTCACTTTTCTATAGGCTAACTTTCTTCTACAAGCATATCTTGAATAAACGAATACAGATTCGTAGTTATTATATTATTACTAACATTTTGGATATTCTAACTTATATTTTAGTGCTTGCTACGAAAACTTATCATTAGATATTCTTTTCTTACTTTACTGCTTCACTTTTCTGAATACTTATTACTTCTCAAAGCATACTCCTTAAAACTTATCATTAGATATTCTTTTCTTACTTTACTTCTTCACTTTTCTAAATACTTATTACTTCTTAAAGCATACTCCTTAAAACTGAAATTCTATCTTCTTTTCTTACTTTACTTCTTCACTTTTCTATAGGCTAACTTTCTTCTACAAGCATATCTTGAATAAACGAATACAGATTCGTAGTTATTATATTATTACTAACATTTTGGATATTCTAACTTATATTTTAGTGCTTGCTACGAAAACTTATCATTAGATATTCTTTTCTTACTTTACTGCTTCACTTTTCTGAATACTTATTACTTCTCAAAGCATACTCCTTAAAACTTATCATTAGATATTCTTTTCTTACTTTACTTCTTCACTTTTCTAAATACTTATTACTTCTTAAAGCATACTCCTTAAAACTGAAATTCTATCTTCTTTTCTTACTTTACTTCTTCACTTTTCTATAGGCTAACTTTCTTCTACAAGCATATCTTGAATAAACGAATACAGATTCGTAGTTATTATATTATTACTAACATTTTGGATATTCTAACTTATATTTTAGTGCTTGCTACGAAAACTTATCATTAGATATTCTTTTCTTACTTTACTTCTTCACTTTTCTAAATACTTATTACTTCTCAAAGCATACTCCTTAAAACTTATCATTAGATATTCTTTTCTTACTTTACTTCTTCACTTTTCTAAATACTTATTACTTCTTAAAGCATACTCCTTAAAACTGAAATTCTATCTTCTTTTCTTACTTTACTTCTTCACTTTTCTATAGGCTAACTTTCTTCTACAAGCATATCTTGAATAAACGAATACAGATTCGTAGTTATTATATTATTACTAACATTTTGGATATTCTAACTTATATTTTAGTGCTTGCTACGAAAACTTATCATTAGATATTCTTTTCTTACTTTACTGCTTCACTTTTCTGAATACTTATTACTTCTCAAAGCATACTCCTTAAAACTTATCATTAGATATTCTTTTCTTACTTTACTTCTTCACTTTTCTAAATACTTATTACTTCTTAAAGCATACTCCTTAAAACTGAAATTCTATCTTCTTTTCTTACTTTACTTCTTCACTTTTCTATAGGCTAACTTTCTTCTACAAGCATATCTTGAATAAACGAATACAGATTCGTAGTTATTATATTATTACTAACATTTTGGATATTCTAACTTATATTTTAGTGCTTGCTACGAAAACTTATCATTAGATATTCTTTTCTTACTTTACTTCTTCACTTTTCTAAATACTTATTACTTCTCAAAGCATACTCCTTAAAACTTATCATTAGATATTCTTTTCTTACTTTACTTCTTCACTTTTCTAAATACTTATTACTTCTCAAAGCATACTCCTTAAAACTTATCATTAGATATTCTTTTCTTACTTTACTTCTTCACTTTTCTATAGGCTAACTTTCTTCTACAAGCATATCTTGAATAAACGAATACAGATTCGTAGTTATTATATTATTACTAACATTTTGGATATTCTAACTTATATTTTAGTGCTTGCTACGAAAACTTATCATTAGATATTCTTTTCTTACTTTACTTCTTCACTTTTCTGAATACTTATTACTTCTCAAAGCATACTCCTTAAAACTTATCATTAGATATTCTTTTCTTACTTTACTTCTTCACTTTTCTAAATACTTATTACTTCTTAAAGCATACTCCTTAAAACTGAAATTCTATCTTCTTTTCTTACTTTACTTCTTCACTTTTCTATAGGCTAACTTTCTTCTACAAGCATATCTTGAATAAACGAATACAGATTCGTAGTTATTATATTATTACTAACATTTTGGATATTCTAACTTATATTTTAGTGCTTGCTACGAAAACTTATCATTAGATATTCTTTTCTTACTTTACTGCTTCACTTTTCTGAATACTTATTACTTCTCAAAGCATACTCCTTAAAACTTATCATTAGATATTCTTTTCTTACTTTACTTCTTCACTTTTCTAAATACTTATTACTTCTCAAAGCATACTCCTTAAAACTTATCATTAGATATTCTTTTCTTACTTTACTTCTTCACTTTTCTATAGGCTAACTTTCTTCTACAAGCATATCTTGAATAAACGAATACAGATTCGTAGTTATTATATTATTACTAACATTTTGGATATTCTAACTTATATTTTAGTGCTTGCTACGAAAACTTATCATTAGATATTCTTTTCTTACTTTACTTCTTCACTTTTCTGAATACTTATTACTTCTCAAAGCATACTCCTTAAAACTTATCATTAGATATTCTTTTCTTACTTTACTTCTTCACTTTTCTAAATACTTATTACTTCTTAAAGCATACTCCTTAAAACTGAAATTCTATCTTCTTTTCTTACTTTACTTCTTCACTTTTCTATAGGCTAACTTTCTTCTACAAGCATATCTTGAATAAACGAATACAGATTCGTAGTTATTATATTATTACTAACATTTTGGATATTCTAACTTATATTTTAGTGCTTGCTACGAAAACTTATCATTAGATATTCTTTTCTTACTTTACTTCTTCACTTTTCTAAATACTTATTACTTCTTAAAGCATACTCCTTAAAACTGAAATTCTATCTTCTTTTCTTACTTTACTTCTTCACTTTTCTAAATACTTATTACTTCTTAAAGCATACTCCTTAAAACTGAAATTCTATCTTCTTTTCTTACTTTACTTCTTCACTTTTCTATAGGCTAACTTTCTTCTACAAGCATATCTTGAATAAACGAATACAGATTCGTAGTTATTATATTATTACTAACATTTTGGATATTCTAACTTATATTTTAGTGCTTGCTACGAAAACTTATCATTAGATATTCTTTTCTTACTTTACTTCTTCACTTTTCTGAATACTTATTACTTCTCAAAGCATACTCCTTAAAACTTATCATTAGATATTCTTTTCTTACTTTACTTCTTCACTTTTCTAAATACTTATTACTTCTTAAAGCATACTCCTTAAAACTGAAATTCTATCTTCTTTTCTTACTTTACTTCTTCACTTTTCTATAGGCTAACTTTCTTCTACAAGCATATCTTGAATAAACGAATACAGATTCGTAGTTATTATATTATTACTAACATTTTGGATATTCTAACTTATATTTTAGTGCTTGCTACGAAAACTTATCATTAGATATTCTTTTCTTACTTTACTTCTTCACTTTTCTGAATACTTATTACTTCTCAAAGCATACTCCTTAAAACTTATCATTAGATATTCTTTTCTTACTTTACTTCTTCACTTTTCTATAGGCTAACTTTCTTCTACAAGCATATCTTGAATAAACGAATACAGATTCGTAGTTATTATATTATTACTAACATTTTGGATATTCTAACTTATATTTTAGTGCTTGCTACGAAAACTTATCATTAGATATTCTTTTCTTACTTTACTTCTTCACTTTTCTGAATACTTATTACTTCTCAAAGCATACTCCTTAAAACTTATCATTAGATATTCTTTTCTTACTTTACTTCTTCACTTTTCTAAATACTTATTACTTCTTAAAGCATACTCCTTAAAACTGAAATTCTATCTTCTTTTCTTACTTTACTTCTTCACTTTTCTATAGGCTAACTTTCTTCTACAAGCATATCTTGAATAAACGAATACAGATTCGTAGTTATTATATTATTACTAACATTTTGGATATTCTAACTTATATTTTAGTGCTTGCTACGAAAACTTATCATTAGATATTCTTTTCTTACTTTACTGCTTCACTTTTCTGAATACTTATTACTTCTCAAAGCATACTCCTTAAAACTTATCATTAGATATTCTTTTCTTACTTTACTTCTTCACTTTTCTAAATACTTATTACTTCTCAAAGCATACTCCTTAAAACTTATCATTAGATATTCTTTTCTTACTTTACTTCTTCACTTTTCTATAGGCTAACTTTCTTCTACAAGCATATCTTGAATAAACGAATACAGATTCGTAGTTATTATATTATTACTAACATTTTGGATATTCTAACTTATATTTTAGTGCTTGCTACGAAAACTTATCATTAGATATTCTTTTCTTACTTTACTTCTTCACTTTTCTGAATACTTATTACTTCTCAAAGCATACTCCTTAAAACTTATCATTAGATATTCTTTTCTTACTTTACTTCTTCACTTTTCTAAATACTTATTACTTCTTAAAGCATACTCCTTAAAACTGAAATTCTATCTTCTTTTCTTACTTTACTTCTTCACTTTTCTATAGGCTAACTTTCTTCTACAAGCATATCTTGAATAAACGAATACAGATTCGTAGTTATTATATTATTACTAACATTTTGGATATTCTAACTTATATTTTAGTGCTTGCTACGAAAACTTATCATTAGATATTCTTTTCTTACTTTACTTCTTCACTTTTCTAAATACTTATTACTTCTTAAAGCATACTCCTTAAAACTGAAATTCTATCTTCTTTTCTTACTTTACTTCTTCACTTTTCTAAATACTTATTACTTCTTAAAGCATACTCCTTAAAACTGAAATTCTATCTTCTTTTCTTACTTTACTTCTTCACTTTTCTATAGGCTAACTTTCTTCTACAAGCATATCTTGAATAAACGAATACAGATTCGTAGTTATTATATTATTACTAACATTTTGGATATTCTAACTTATATTTTAGTGCTTGCTACGAAAACTTATCATTAGATATTCTTTTCTTACTTTACTTCTTCACTTTTCTGAATACTTATTACTTCTCAAAGCATACTCCTTAAAACTTATCATTAGATATTCTTTTCTTACTTTACTTCTTCACTTTTCTAAATACTTATTACTTCTTAAAGCATACTCCTTAAAACTGAAATTCTATCTTCTTTTCTTACTTTACTTCTTCACTTTTCTATAGGCTAACTTTCTTCTACAAGCATATCTTGAATAAACGAATACAGATTCGTAGTTATTATATTATTACTAACATTTTGGATATTCTAACTTATATTTTAGTGCTTGCTACGAAAACTTATCATTAGATATTCTTTTCTTACTTTACTTCTTCACTTTTCTGAATACTTATTACTTCTCAAAGCATACTCCTTAAAACTTATCATTAGATATTCTTTTCTTACTTTACTTCTTCACTTTTCTAAATACTTATTACTTCTCAAAGCGTACTCCTTAAAACTTATCATTAGATATTCTTTTCTTACTTTACTTCTTCACTTTTCTATAGGCTAACTTTCTTCTACAAGCATATCTTGAATAAACGAATACAGATTCGTAGTTATTATATTATTACTAACATTTTGGATATTCTAACTTATATTTTAGTGCTTGCTACGAAAACTTATCATTAGATATTCTTTTCTTACTTTACTTCTTCACTTTTCTGAATACTTATTACTTCTCAAAGCATACTCCTTAAAACTTATCATTAGATATTCTTTTCTTACTTTACTTCTTCACTTTTCTAAATACTTATTACTTCTTAAAGCATACTCCTTAAAACTGAAATTCTATCTTCTTTTCTTACTTTACTTCTTCACTTTTCTATAGGCTAACTTTCTTCTACAAGCATATCTTGAATAAACGAATACAGATTCGTAGTTATTATATTATTACTAACATTTTGGATATTCTAACTTATATTTTAGTGCTTGCTACGAAAACTTATCATTAGATATTCTTTTCTTACTTTACTTCTTCACTTTTCTGAATACTTATTACTTCTCAAAGCATACTCCTTAAAACTTATCATTAGATATTCTTTTCTTACTTTACTTCTTCACTTTTCTAAATACTTATTACTTCTTAAAGCATACTCCTTAAAACTGAAATTCTATCTTCTTTTCTTACTTTACTTCTTCACTTTTCTATAGGCTAACTTTCTTCTACAAGCATATCTTGAATAAACGAATACAGATTCGTAGTTATTATATTATTACTAACATTTTGGATATTCTAACTTATATTTTAGTGCTTGCTACGAAAACTTATCATTAGATATTCTTTTCTTACTTTACTTCTTCACTTTTCTGAATACTTATTACTTCTCAAAGCATACTCCTTAAAACTTATCATTAGATATTCTTTTCTTACTTTACTTCTTCACTTTTCTAAATACTTATTACTTCTTAAAGCATACTCCTTAAAACTGAAATTCTATCTTCTTTTCTTACTTTACTTCTTCACTTTTCTATAGGCTAACTTTCTTCTACAAGCATATCTTGAATAAACGAATACAGATTCGTAGTTATTATATTATTACTAACATTTTGGATATTCTAACTTATATTTTAGTGCTTGCTACGAAAACTTATCATTAGATATTCTTTTCTTACTTTACTGCTTCACTTTCTGAATACTTATTACTTCTCAAAGCATACTCCTTAAAACTTATCATTAGATATTCTTTTCTTACTTTACTTCTTCACTTTCTAAATACTTATTACTTCTCAAAGCATACTCCTTAAAACTTATCATTAGATATTCTTTTCTTACTTTACTTCTTCACTTTTCTATAGGCTAACTTTCTTCTACAAGCATATCTTGAATAAACGAATACAGATTCGTAGTTATTATATTATTACTAACATTTTGGATATTCTAACTTATATTTTAGTGCTTGCTACGAAAACTTATCATTAGATATTCTTTTCTTACTTTACTTCTTCACTTTTCTGAATACTTATTACTTCTCAAAGCATACTCCTTAAAACTTATCATTAGATATTCTTTTCTTACTTTACTTCTTCACTTTTCTAAATACTTATTACTTCTTAAAGCATACTCCTTAAAACTGAAATTCTATCTTCTTTTCTTACTTTACTTCTTCACTTTTCTATAGGCTAACTTTCTTCTACAAGCATATCTTGAATAAACGAATACAGATTCGTAGTTATTATATTATTACTAACATTTTGGATATTCTAACTTATATTTTAGTGCTTGCTACGAAAACTTATCATTAGATATTCTTTTCTTACTTTACTGCTTCACTTTTCTGAATACTTATTACTTCTCAAAGCATACTCCTTAAAACTTATCATTAGATATTCTTTTCTTACTTTACTTCTTCACTTTTCTAAATACTTATTACTTCTTAAAGCATACTCCTTAAAACTGAAATTCTATCTTCTTTTCTTACTTTACTTCTTCACTTTTCTATAGGCTAACTTTCTTCTACAAGCATATCTTGAATAAACGAATACAGATTCGTAGTTATTATATTATTACTAACATTTTGGATATTCTAACTTATATTTTAGTGCTTGCTACGAAAACTTATCATTAGATATTCTTTTCTTACTTTACTTCTTCACTGTTTCTAAATACTTATTACTTCTTAAAGCATACTCCTTAAAACTGAAATTCTATCTTCTTTTCTTACTTTACTTCTTCACTTTTCTAAATACTTATTACTTCTTAAAGCATACTCCTTAAAACTGAAATTCTATCTTCTTTTCTTACTTTACTTCTTCACTTTTCTATAGGCTAACTTTCTTCTACAAGCATATCTTGAATAAACGAATACAGATTCGTAGTTATTATATTATTACTAACATTTTGGATATTCTAACTTATATTTTAGTGCTTGCTACGAAAACTTATCATTAGATATTCTTTTCTTACTTTACTGCTTCACTTTTCTGAATACTTATTACTTCTCAAAGCATACTCCTTAAAACTTATCATTAGATATTCTTTTCTTACTTTACTTCTTCACTTTTCTAAATACTTATTACTTCTTAAAGCATACTCCTTAAAACTGAAATTCTATCTTCTTTTCTTACTTTACTTCTTCACTTTTCTATAGGCTAACTTTCTTCTACAAGCATATCTTGAATAAACGAATACAGATTCGTAGTTATTATATTATTACTAACATTTTGGATATTCTAACTTATATTTTAGTGCTTGCTACGAAAACTTATCATTAGATATTCTTTTCTTACTTTACTTCTTCACTTTTCTAAATACTTATTACTTCTTAAAGCATACTCCTTAAAACTGAAATTCTATCTTCTTTCTTACTTTACTTCTTCACTTTTCTAAATACTTATTACTTCTTAAAGCATACTCCTTAAAACTGAAATTCTATCTTCTTTTCTTACTTTACTTCTTCACTTTTCTATAGGCTAACTTTCTTCTACAAGCATATCTTGAAATAAACGAATACAGATTCGTAGTTATTATATTATTACTAACATTTTGGATATTCTAACTTATATTTTAGTGCTTGCTACGAAAACTTATCATTAGATATTCTTTTCTTACTTTACTTCTTCACTTTTCTGAATACTTATTACTTCTCAAAGCATACTCCTTAAAACTTATCATTAGATATTCTTTTCTTACTTTACTTCTTCACTTTTCTGAATACTTATTACTTCTCAAAGCATACTCCTTAAAACTTATCATTAGATATTCTTTTCTTACTTTACTTCTTCACTTTTCTAAATACTTATTACTTCTTAAAGCATACTCCTTAAAACTGAAATTCTATCTTCTTTTCTTACTTTACTTCTTCACTTTTCTATAGGCTAACTTTCTTCTACAAGCATATCTTGAATAAACGAATACAGATTCGTAGTTATTATATTATTACTAACATTTTGGATATTCTAACTTATATTTTAGTGCTTGCTACGAAAACTTATCATTAGATATTCTTTTCTTACTTTACTTCTTCACTTTTCTAAATACTTATTACTTCTCAAAGCATACTCCTTAAAACTTATCATTAGATATTCTTTTCTTACTTTACTTCTTCACTTTTCTAAATACTTATTACTTCTTAAAGCATACTCCTTAAAACTGAAATTCTATCTTCTTTTCTTACTTTACTTCTTCACTTTTCTATAGGCTAACTTTCTTCTACAAGCATATCTTGAATAAACGAATACAGATTCGTAGTTATTATATTATTACTAACATTTTGGATATTCTAACTTATATTTTAGTGCTTGCTACGAAAACTTATCATTAGATATTCTTTTCTTACTTTACTTCTTCACTTTTCTAAATACTTATTACTTCTCAAAGCATACTCCTTAAAACTTATCATTAGATATTCTTTTCTTACTTTACTTCTTCACTTTTCTAAATACTTATTACTTCTTAAAGCATACTCCTTAAAACTGAAATTCTATCTTCTTTTCTTACTTTACTTCTTCACTTTTCTATAGGCTAACTTTCATCTACAAGCATATCTTGACAAACCGAATACAGATTCGTGTTAGATATATTATTACTAACATTTTGGATATTCTAACTTATATTTTAGTGCTTGCCACGAAAACTTATCATTATATCTTCTTTTCTTACTTTATTTCTCCACTTTTCTAAATACTTATTACTTCTCAAAGCATACTCCTTAAAACTGAAATTCTATCTTCTTTTCTTACTTTACTTCTTCACTTTTCTAAATACTTATTACTTCTTAAAGCATACTCCTTAAAACTGAAATTCTATCTTCTTTTCTTACTTTACTTCTTCACTTTTCTATAGGCTAACTTTCTTCTACAAGCATATCTTGAATAAACGAATACAGATTCGTAGTTATTATATTATTACTAACATTTTGGATATTCTAACTTATATTTTAGTGCTTGCTACGAAAACTTATCATTAGATATTCTTTTCTTACTTTACTTCTTCACTTTTCTGAATACTTATTACTTCTCAAAGCATACTCCTTAAAACTTATCATTAGATATTCTTTTCTTACTTTACTTCTTCACTTTTCTGAATACTTATTACTTCTCAAAGCATACTCCTTAAAACTTATCATTAGATATTCTTTTCTTACTTTACTTCTTCACTTTTCTAAATACTTATTACTTCTTAAAGCATACTCCTTAAAACTGAAATTCTATCTTCTTTTCTTACTTTACTTCTTCACTTTTCTATAGGCTAACTTTCTTCTACAAGCATATCTTGAATAAACGAATACAGATTCGTAGTTATTATATTATTACTAACATTTTGGATATTCTAACTTATATTTTAGTGCTTGCTACGAAAACTTATCATTAGATATTCTTTTCTTACTTTACTTCTTCACTTTTCTAAATACTTATTACTTCTCAAAGCATACTCCTTAAAACTTATCATTAGATATTCTTTTCTTACTTTACTTCTTCACTTTTCTAAATACTTATTACTTCTTAAAGCATACTCCTTAAACTGAAATTCTATCTTCTTTTCTTACTTTACTTCTTCACTTTTCTATAGGCTAACTTTCTTCTACAAGCATATCTTGAATAAACGAATACAGATTCGTAGTTATTATATTATTACTAACATTTTGGATATTCTAACTTATATTTTAGTGCTTGCTACGAAAACTTATCATTAGATATTCTTTTCTTACTTTACTTCTTCACTTTTCTAAATACTTATTACTTCTCAAAGCATACTCCTTAAAACTTATCATTAGATATTCTTTTCTTACTTTACTTCTTCACTTTTCTAAATACTTATTACTTCTTAAAGCATACTCCTTAAAACTGAAATTCTATCTTCTTTTCTTACTTTACTTCTTCACTTTTCTATAGGCTAACTTTCATCTACAAGCATATCTTGACAAACCGAATACAGATTCGTGTTAGATATATTATTACTAACATTTTGGATATTCTAACTTATATTTTAGTGCTTGCCACGAAAACTTATCATTATATCTTCTTTTCTTACTTTATTTCTCCACTTTTCTAAATACTTATTACTTCTCAAAGCATACTCCTTAAAACTGAAATTCTATCTTCTTTTCTTACTTTACTTCTTCACTTTTCTGAATACTTATTACTTCTCAAAGCATACTCCTTAAAACTTATCATTAGATATTCTTTTCTTACTTTACTTCTTCACTTTTCTAAATACTTATTACTTCTTAAAGCATACTCCTTAAAACTGAAATTCTATCTTCTTTTCTTACTTTACTTCTTCACTTTTCTATAGGCTAACTTTCTTCTACAAGCATATCTTGAATAAACGAATACAGATTCGTAGTTATTATATTATTACTAACATTTTGGATATTCTAACTTATATTTTAGTGCTTGCTACGAAAACTTATCATTAGATATTCTTTTCTTACTTTACTGCTTCACTTTTCTGAATACTTATTACTTCTCAAAGCATACTCCTTAAAACTTATCATTAGATATTCTTTTCTTACTTTACTTCTTCACTTTTCTAAATACTTATTACTTCTCAAAGCATACTCCTTAAAACTTATCATTAGATATTCTTTTCTTACTTTACTTCTTCACTTTTCTATAGGCTAACTTTCTTCTACAAGCATATCTTGAATAAACGAATACAGATTCGTAGTTATTATATTATTACTAACATTTTGGATATTCTAACTTATATTTTAGTGCTTGCTACGAAAACTTATCATTAGATATTCTTTTCTTACTTTACTGCTTCACTTTTTCTGAATACTTATTACTTCTCAAAGCATACTCCTTAAAACTTATCATTAGATATTCTTTTCTTACTTTACTTCTTCACTTTTCTAAATACTTATTACTTCTTAAAGCATACTCCTTAAAACTGAAATTCTATCTTCTTTTCTTACTTTACTTCTTCACTTTTCTATAGGCTAACTTTCTTCTACAAGCATATCTTGAATAAACGAATACAGATTCGTAGTTATTATATTATTACTAACATTTTGGATATTCTAACTTATATTTTAGTGCTTGCTACGAAAACTTATCATTAGATATTCTTTTCTTACTTTACTGCTTCACTTTTCTGAATACTTATTACTTCTCAAAGCATACTCCTTAAAACTTATCATTAGATATTCTTTTCTTACTTTACTTCTTCACTTTTCTAAATACTTATTACTTCTTAAAGCATACTCCTTAAAACTGAAATTCTATCTTCTTTTCTTACTTTACTTCTTCACTTTTCTATAGGCTAACTTTCTTCTACAAGCATATCTTGAATAAACGAATACAGATTCGTAGTTATTATATTATTACTAACATTTTGGATATTCTAACTTATATTTTAGTGCTTGCTACGAAAACTTATCATTAGATATTCTTTTCTTACTTTACTTCTTCACTTTTCTAAATACTTATTACTTCTTAAAGCATACTCCTTAAAACTGAAATTCTATCTTCTTTTCTTACTTTACTTCTTCACTTTTCTAAATACTTATTACTTCTTAAAGCATACTCCTTAAAACTGAAATTCTATCTTCTTTTCTTACTTTACTTCTTCACTTTTCTATAGGCTAACTTTCTTCTACAAGCATATCTTGAATAAACGAATACAGATTCGTAGTTATTATATTATTACTAACATTTTGGATATTCTAACTTATATTTTAGTGCTTGCTACGAAAACTTATCATTAGATATTCTTTTCTTACTTTACTGCTTCACTTTTCTGAATACTTATTACTTCTCAAAGCATACTCCTTAAAACTTATCATTAGATATTCTTTTCTTACTTTACTTCTTCACTTTTCTAAATACTTATTACTTCTTAAAGCATACTCCTTAAAACTGAAATTCTATCTTCTTTTCTTACTTTACTTCTTCACTTTTCTATAGGCTAACTTTCTTCTACAAGCATATCTTGAATAAACGAATACAGATTCGTAGTTATTATATTATTACTAACATTTTGGATATTCTAACTTATATTTTAGTGCTTGCTACGAAAACTTATCATTAGATATTCTTTTCTTACTTTACTGCTTCACTTTTCTGAATACTTATTACTTCTCAAAGCATACTCCTTAAAACTTATCATTAGATATTCTTTTCTTACTTTACTTCTTCACTTTTCTAAATACTTATTACTTCTTAAAGCATACTCCTTAAAACTGAAATTCTATCTTCTTTTCTTACTTTACTTCTTCACTTTTCTATAGGCTAACTTTCTTCTACAAGCATATCTTGAATAAACGAATACAGATTCGTAGTTATTATATTATTACTAACATTTTGGATATTCTAACTTATATTTTAGTGCTTGCTACGAAAACTTATCATTAGATATTCTTTTCTTACTTTACTTCTTCACTTTTCTAAATACTTATTACTTCTTAAAGCATACTCCTTAAAACTGAAATTCTATCTTCTTTTCTTACTTTACTTCTTCACTTTTCTAAATACTTATTACTTCTTAAAGCATACTCCTTAAAACTGAAATTCTATCTTCTTTTCTTACTTTACTTCTTCACTTTTCTATAGGCTAACTTTCTTCTACAAGCATATCTTGAATAAACGAATACAGATTCGTAGTTATTATATTATTACTAACATTTTGGATATTCTAACTTATATTTTAGTGCTTGCTACGAAAACTTATCATTAGATATTCTTTTCTTACTTTACTTCTTCACTTTTCTGAATACTTATTACTTCTCAAAGCATACTCCTTAAAACTTATCATTAGATATTCTTTTCTTACTTTACTTCTTCACTTTTCTGAATACTTATTACTTCTCAAAGCATACTCCTTAAAACTTATCATTAGATATTCTTTTCTTACTTTACTTCTTCACTTTTCTAAATACTTATTACTTCTTAAAGCATACTCCTTAAAACTGAAATTCTATCTTCTTTTCTTACTTTACTTCTTCACTTTTCTATAGGCTAACTTTCTTCTACAAGCATATCTTGAATAAACGAATACAGATTCGTAGTTATTATATTATTACTAACATTTTGGATATTCTAACTTATATTTTAGTGCTTGCTACGAAAACTTATCATTAGATATTCTTTTCTTACTTTACTTCTTCACTTTTCTAAATACTTATTACTTCTCAAAGCATACTCCTTAAAACTTATCATTAGATATTCTTTTCTTACTTTACTTCTTCACTTTTCTAAATACTTATTACTTCTTAAAGCATACTCCTTTAAAACTGAAATTCTATCTTCTTTTCTTACTTTACTTCTTCACTTTTCTATAGGCTAACTTTCTTCTACAAGCATATCTTGAATAAACGAATACAGATTCGTAGTTATTATATTATTACTAACATTTTGGATATTCTAACTTATATTTTAGTGCTTGCTACGAAAACTTATCATTAGATATTCTTTTCTTACTTTACTTCTTCACTTTTCTGAATACTTATTACTTCTCAAAGCATACTCCTTAAAACTTATCATTAGATATTCTTTTCTTACTTTACTTCTTCACTTTTCTGAATACTTATTACTTCTCAAAGCATACTCCTTAAAACTTATCATTAGATATTCTTTTCTTACTTTACTTCTTCACTTTTCTAAATACTTATTACTTCTTAAAGCATACTCCTTAAAACTGAAATTCTATCTTCTTTTCTTACTTTACTTCTTCACTTTTCTATAGGCTAACTTTCTTCTACAAGCATATCTTGAATAAACGAATACAGATTCGTAGTTATTATATTATTACTAACATTTTGGATATTCTAACTTATATTTTAGTGCTTGCTACGAAAACTTATCATTAGATATTCTTTTCTTACTTTACTTCTTCACTTTTCTAAATACTTATTACTTCTCAAAGCATACTCCTTAAAACTTATCATTAGATATTCTTTTCTTACTTTACTTCTTCACTTTTCTAAATACTTATTACTTCTTAAAGCATACTCCTTAAAACTGAAATTCTATCTTCTTTTCTTACTTTACTTCTTCACTTTTCTATAGGCTAACTTTCTTCTACAAGCATATCTTGAATAAACGAATACAGATTCGTAGTTATTATATTATTACTAACATTTTGGATATTCTAACTTATATTTTAGTGCTTGCTACGAAAACTTATCATTAGATATTCTTTTCTTACTTTACTTCTTCACTTTTCTGAATACTTATTACTTCTCAAAGCATACTCCTTAAAACTTATCATTAGATATTCTTTTCTTACTTTACTTCTTCACTTTTCTGAATACTTATTACTTCTCAAAGCATACTCCTTAAAACTTATCATTAGATATTCTTTTCTTACTTTACTTCTTCACTTTTCTAAATACTTATTACTTCTTAAAGCATACTCCTTAAAACTGAAATTCTATCTTCTTTTCTTACTTTACTTCTTCACTTTTCTATAGGCTAACTTTCTTCTACAAGCATATCTTGAATAAACGAATACAGATTCGTAGTTATTATATTATTACTAACATTTTGGATATTCTAACTTATATTTTAGTGCTTGCTACGAAAACTTATCATTAGATATTCTTTTCTTACTTTACTGCTTCACTTTTCTGAATACTTATTACTTCTCAAAGCATACTCCTTAAAACTTATCATTAGATATTCTTTTCTTACTTTACTTCTTCACTTTTCTAAATACTTATTACTTCTTAAAGCATACTCCTTTAAAACTGAAATTCTATCTTCTTTTCTTACTTTACTTCTTCACTTTTCTATAGGCTAACTTTCTTCTACAAGCATATCTTGAATAAACGAATACAGATTCGTAGTTATTATATTATTACTAACATTTTGGATATTCTAACTTATATTTTAGTGCTTGCTACGAAAACTTATCATTAGATATTCTTTTCTTACTTTACTTCTTCACTTTTCTAAATACTTATTACTTCTCAAAGCATACTCCCTTAAAACTTATCATTAGATATTCTTTTCTTACTTTACTTCTTCACTTTTCTAAATACTTATTACTTCTCAAAGCATACTCCTTAAAACTTATCATTAGATATTCTTTTCTTACTTTACTTCTTCACTTTTCTAAATACTTATTACTTCTTAAAGCATACTCCTTAAAACTGAAATTCTATCTTCTTTTCTTACTTTACTTCTTCACTTTTCTATAGGCTAACTTTCTTCTACAAGCATATCTTGAATAAACGAATACAGATTCGTAGTTATTATATTATTACTAACATTTTGGATATTCTAACTTATATTTTAGTGCTTGCTACGAAAACTTATCATTAGATATTCTTTTCTTACTTTACTTCTTCACTTTTCTAAATACTTATTACTTCTCAAAGCATACTCCTTAAAACTTATCATTAGATATTCTTTTCTTACTTTACTTCTTCACTTTTCTAAATACTTATTACTTCTCAAAGCATACTCCTTAAAACTTATCATTAGATATTCTTTTCTTACTTTACTTCTTCACTTTTCTAAATACTTATTACTTCTTAAAGCATACTCCTTTAAAACTGAAATTCTATCTTCTTTTCTTACTTTACTTCTTCACTTTTCTATAGGCTAACTTTCTTCTACAAGCATATCTTGAATAAACGAATACAGATTCGTAGTTATTATATTATTACTAACATTTTGGATATTCTAACTTATATTTTAGTGCTTGCTACGAAAACTTATCATTAGATATTCTTTTCTTACTTTACTTCTTCACTTTTCTAAATACTTATTACTTCTCAAAGCATACTCCTTAAAACTTATCATTAGATATTCTTTTCTTACTTTACTTCTTCACTTTTCTAAATACTTATTACTTCTTAAAGCATACTCCTTAAAACTGAAATTCTATCTTCTTTTCTTACTTTACTTCTTCACTTTTCTATAGGCTAACTTTCTTCTACAAGCATATCTTGAATAAACGAATACAGATTCGTAGTTATTATATTATTACTAACATTTTGGATATTCTAACTTATATTTTAGTGCTTGCTACGAAAACTTATCATTAGATATTCTTTTCTTACTTTACTTCTTCACTTTTCTGAATACTTATTACTTCTCAAAGCATACTCCTTAAAACTTATCATTAGATATTCTTTTCTTACTTTACTTCTTCACTTTTCTGAATACTTATTACTTCTCAAAGCATACTCCTTAAAACTTATCATTAGATATTCTTTTCTTACTTTACTTCTTCACTTTTCTAAATACTTATTACTTCTTAAAGCATACTCCTTAAAACTGAAATTCTATCTTCTTTTCTTACTTTACTTCTTCACTTTTCTATAGGCTAACTTTCTTCTACAAGCATATCTTGAATAAACGAATACAGATTCGTAGTTATTATATTATTACTAACATTTTGGATATTCTAACTTATATTTTAGTGCTTGCTACGAAAACTTATCATTAGATATTCTTTTCTTACTTTACTTCTTCACTTTTCTAAATACTTATTACTTCTCAAAGCATACTCCTTAAAACTTATCATTAGATATTCTTTTCTTACTTTACTTCTTCACTTTTCTAAATACTTATTACTTCTTAAAGCATACTCCTTAAAACTGAAATTCTATCTTCTTTTCTTACTTTACTTCTTCACTTTTCTATAGGCTAACTTTCTTCTACAAGCATATCTTGAATAAACGAATACAGATTCGTAGTTATTATATTATTACTAACATTTTGGATATTCTAACTTATATTTTAGTGCTTGCTACGAAAACTTATCATTAGATATTCTTTTCTTACTTTACTTCTTCACTTTTCTGAATACTTATTACTTCTCAAAGCATACTCCTTAAAACTTATCATTAGATATTCTTTTCTTACTTTACTTCTTCACTTTTCTGAATACTTATTACTTCTCAAAGCATACTCCTTAAAACTTATCATTAGATATTCTTTTCTTACTTTACTTCTTCACTTTTCTAAATACTTATTACTTCTTAAAGCATACTCCTTAAAACTGAAATTCTATCTTCTTTTCTTACTTTACTTCTTCACTTTTCTATAGGCTAACTTTCTTCTACAAGCATATCTTGAATAAACGAATACAGATTCGTAGTTATTATATTATTACTAACATTTTGGATATTCTAACTTATATTTTAGTGCTTGCTACGAAAACTTATCATTAGATATTCTTTTCTTACTTTACTGCTTCACTTTTCTGAATACTTATTACTTCTCAAAGCATACTCCTTAAAACTTATCATTAGATATTCTTTTCTTACTTTACTTCTTCACTTTTCTAAATACTTATTACTTCTTAAAGCATACTCCTTAAAACTGAAATTCTATCTTCTTTTCTTACTTTACTTCTTCACTTTTCTATAGGCTAACTTTCTTCTACAAGCATATCTTGAATAAACGAATACAGATTCGTAGTTATTATATTATTACTAACATTTTGGATATTCTAACTTATATTTTAGTGCTTGCTACGAAAACTTATCATTAGATATTCTTTTCTTACTTTACTTCTTCACTTTTCTAAATACTTATTACTTCTCAAAGCATACTCCTTAAAACTTATCATTAGATATTCTTTTCTTACTTTACTTCTTCACTTTTCTAAATACTTATTACTTCTCAAAGCATACTCCTTAAAACTTATCATTAGATATTCTTTTCTTACTTTACTTCTTCACTTTTCTATAGGCTAACTTTCTTCTACAAGCATATCTTGAATAAACGAATACAGATTCGTAGTTATTATATTATTACTAACATTTTGGATATTCTAACTTATATTTTAGTGCTTGCTACGAAAACTTATCATTAGATATTCTTTTCTTACTTTACTGCTTCACTTTTCTGAATACTTATTACTTCTCAAAGCATACTCCTTAAAACTTATCATTAGATATTCTTTTCTTACTTTACTTCTTCACTTTTCTAAATACTTATTACTTCTCAAAGCATACTCCTTAAAACTTATCATTAGATATTCTTTTCTTACTTTACTTCTTCACTTTTCTATAGGCTAACTTTCTTCTACAAGCATATCTTGAATAAACGAATACAGATTCGTAGTTATTATATTATTACTAACATTTTGGATATTCTAACTTATATTTTAGTGCTTGCTACGAAAACTTATCATTAGATATTCTTTTCTTACTTTACTTCTTCACTTTTCTAAATACTTATTACTTCTCAAAGCATACTCCTTAAAACTTATCATTAGATATTCTTTTCTTACTTTACTTCTTCACTTTTCTAAATACTTATTACTTCTCAAAGCATACTCCTTAAAACTTATCATTAGATATTCTTTTCTTACTTTACTTCTTCACTTTTCTATAGGCTAACTTTCTTCTACAAGCATATCTTGAATAAACGAATACAGATTCGTAGTTATTATATTATTACTAACATTTTGGATATTCTAACTTATATTTTAGTGCTTGCTACGAAAACTTATCATTAGATATTCTTTTCTTACTTTACTTCTTCACTTTTCTGAATACTTATTACTTCTCAAAGCATACTCCTTAAAACTTATCATTAGATATTCTTTTCTTACTTTACTTCTTCACTTTTCTAAATACTTATTACTTCTTAAAGCATACTCCTTAAAACTGAAATTCTATCTTCTTTTCTTACTTTACTTCTTCACTTTTCTATAGGCTAACTTTCTTCTACAAGCATATCTTGAATAAACGAATACAGATTCGTAGTTATTATATTATTACTAACATTTTGGATATTCTAACTTATATTTTAGTGCTTGCTACGAAAACTTATCATTAGATATTCTTTTCTTACTTTACTGCTTCACTTTTCTGAATACTTATTACTTCTCAAAGCATACTCCTTAAAACTTATCATTAGATATTCTTTTCTTACTTTACTTCTTCACTTTTCTAAATACTTATTACTTCTCAAAGCATACTCCTTAAAACTTATCATTAGATATTCTTTTCTTACTTTACTTCTTCACTTTTCTATAGGCTAACTTTCTTCTACAAGCATATCTTGAATAAACGAATACAGATTCGTAGTTATTATATTATTACTAACATTTTGGATATTCTAACTTATATTTTAGTGCTTGCTACGAAAACTTATCATTAGATATTCTTTTCTTACTTTACTTCTTCACTTTTCTAAATACTTATTACTTCTTAAAGCATACTCCTTAAAACTGAAATTCTATCTTCTTTTCTTACTTTACTTCTTCACTTTTCTATAGGCTAACTTTCTTCTACAAGCATATCTTGAATAAACGAATACAGATTCGTAGTTATTATATTATTACTAACATTTTGGATATTCTAACTTATATTTTAGTGCTTGCTACGAAAACTTATCATTAGATATTCTTTTTCTTACTTTACTTCTTCACTTTTCTAAATACTTATTACTTCTCAAAGCATACTCCTTAAAACTTATCATTAGATATTCTTTTCTTACTTTACTTCTTCACTTTTCTAAATACTTATTACTTCTCAAAGCATACTCCTTAAAACTTATCATTAGATATTCTTTTCTTACTTTACTTCTTCACTTTTCTATAGGCTAACTTTCTTCTACAAGCATATCTTGAATAAACGAATACAGATTCGTAGTTATTATATTATTACTAACATTTTGGATATTCTAACTTATATTTTAGTGCTTGCTACGAAAACTTATCATTAGATATTCTTTTCTTACTTTACTTCTTCACTTTTCTAAATACTTATTACTTCTCAAAGCATACTCCTTAAAACTTATCATTAGATATTCTTTTCTTACTTTACTTCTTCACTTTTCTATAGGCTAACTTTCTTCTACAAGCATATCTTGAATAAACGAATACAGATTCGTAGTTATTATATTATTACTAACATTTTGGATATTCTAACTTATATTTTAGTGCTTGCTACGAAAACTTATCATTAGATATTCTTTTCTTACTTTACTGCTTCACTTTTCTGAATACTTATTACTTCTCAAAGCATACTCCTTAAAACTTATCATTAGATATTCTTTTCTTACTTTACTTCTTCACTTTTCTAAATACTTATTACTTCTTAAAGCATACTCCTTAAAACTGAAATTCTATCTTCTTTTCTTACTTTACTTCTTCACTTTTCTATAGGCTAACTTTCTTCTACAAGCATATCTTGAATAAACGAATACAGATTCGTAGTTATTATATTATTACTAACATTTTGGATATTCTAACTTATATTTTAGTGCTTGCTACGAAAACTTATCATTAGATATTCTTTTCTTACTTTACTGCTTCACTTTTCTGAATACTTATTACTTCTCAAAGCATACTCCTTAAAACTTATCATTAGATATTCTTTTCTTACTTTACTTCTTCACTTTTCTAAATACTTATTACTTCTCAAAGCATACTCCTTAAAACTTATCATTAGATATTCTTTTCTTACTTTACTTCTTCACTTTTCTATAGGCTAACTTTCTTCTACAAGCATATCTTGAATAAACGAATACAGATTCGTAGTTATTATATTATTACTAACATTTTGGATATTCTAACTTATATTTTAGTGCTTGCTACGAAAACTTATCATTAGATATTCTTTTCTTACTTTACTGCTTCACTTTTCTGAATACTTATTACTTCTCAAAGCATACTCCTTAAAACTTATCATTAGATATTCTTTTCTTACTTTACTTCTTCACTTTTCTAAATACTTATTACTTCTTAAAGCATACTCCTTAAAACTGAAATTCTATCTTCTTTTCTTACTTTACTTCTTCACTTTTCTATAGGCTAACTTTCTTCTACAAGCATATCTTGAATAAACGAATACAGATTCGTAGTTATTATATTATTACTAACATTTTGGATATTCTAACTTATATTTTAGTGCTTGCTACGAAAACTTATCATTAGATATTCTTTTCTTACTTTACTTCTTCACTTTTCTAAATACTTATTACTTCTCAAAGCATACTCCTTAAAACTTATCATTAGATATTCTTTTCTTACTTTACTTCTTCACTTTTCTATAGGCTAACTTTCTTCTACAAGCATATCTTGAATAAACGAATACAGATTCGTAGTTATTATATTATTACTAACATTTTGGATATTCTAACTTATATTTTAGTGCTTGCTACGAAAACTTATCATTAGATATTCTTTTCTTACTTTACTTCTTCACTTTTCTAAATACTTATTACTTCTCAAAGCATACTCCTTAAAACTTATCATTAGATATTCTTTTCTTACTTTACTTCTTCACTTTTCTAAATACTTATTACTTCTCAAAGCATACTCCTTAAAACTTATCATTAGATATTCTTTTCTTACTTTACTTCTTCACTTTTCTATAGGCTAACTTTCTTCTACAAGCATATCTTGAATAAACGAATACAGATTCGTAGTTATTATATTATTACTAACATTTTGGATATTCTAACTTATATTTTAGTGCTTGCTACGAAAACTTATCATTAGATATTCTTTTCTTACTTTACTGCTTCACTTTTCTGAATACTTATTACTTCTCAAAGCATACTCCTTAAAACTTATCATTAGATATTCTTTTCTTACTTTACTTCTTCACTTTTCTAAATACTTATTACTTCTTAAAGCATACTCCTTAAAACTGAAATTCT
>CAMPDV010003856.1:0-40313 GCA_946699065.1 Loxodes magnus
TGAAAGTTAGCCTATTAAAAGTGAAGAAGTAAAGTAAGAAAAGAATATCTAATGATAAGTTTACGTAGCAAGCACTAAAATATGAGTTAGAATATCCAAAATGTTAGTAATAATATAATAATTACGAATCTGTATTCGGTTTGTTATGATATGCTTGTAGATGAAAGTTAGCCTATTAAAAGTGAAGAAGTAAAGTAAGAAAAGAATATCTAATGATAAGTTTACGTAGCAAGCACTAAAATATGAGTTAGAATATCCAAAATGTTAGTAATAATATAATAATTACGAATCTGTATTCGGTTTGTTATGATATGCTTGTAGATGAAAGTTAGCCTATTAAAAGTGAAGAAGTAAAGTAAGAAAAGAATATCTAATGATAAGTTTACGTAGCAAGCACTAAAATATGAGTTAGAATATCCAAAATGTTAATAATAATATAATAATTACGAATCTGTATTCGGTTTGTTAAGATATGCTTGTAGATGAAAGTTAGCCTATTAAAAGTGAAGAAGTAAAGTAAGAAAAGAATATCTAATGATAAGTTTACGTAGCAAGCACTAAAATATGAGTTAGAATATCCAAAATGTTAGTAATAATATAATAATTACGAATCTGTATTCGGTTTGTTAAGATATGCTTGTAGATGAAAGTTAGCCTATTAAAAGTGAAGAAGTAAAGTAAGAAAAGAAGATAGAATAATAAGTTTTAAGGAGTATGCTTTTGAAAAGTAATAAGTATTTTGAAAAGTGAAGAAGTAAAGTAAGAAAAGAAGATCTAATGATAAGTTTACGTAGCAAGCACTAAAATATGAGTTAGAATATCCAAAATGTTAATAATAATATAATAATTACGAATCTGTATTCGGTTTGTTAAGATATGCTTGTAGATGAAAGTTAGCCTATTAAAAGTGAAGAAGTAAAGTAAGAAAAGAATATCTAATGATAAGTTTACGTAGCAAGCACTAAAATATGAGTTAGAATATCCAAAATGTTAGTAATAATATAATAATTACGAATCTGTATTCGGTTTGTTAAGATATGCTTGTAGATGAAAGTTAGCCTATTAAAAGTGAAGAAGTAAAGTAAGAAAAGAAGATAGAATTTCAGTTTCAAAGAGAATGTTTTGAGAAGTAATAAGTATTTTGAAAAGTGAAGAAGTAAAGTAAGAAAAGAAGATAGAATTTCAGTTTCAAAGAGAATGTTTTGAGAAGTAATAAGTATTTTGAAAAGTGAAGAAGTAAAGTAAGAAAAGAATATCTAATGATAAGTTTACGTAGCAAGCACTAAAATATGAGTTAGAATATCCAAAATGTTAGTAATAATATAATAATTACGAATCTGTATTCGGTTTGTTATGATATGCTTGTAGATGAAAGTTAGGCCTATTAAAAGTGAAGAAGTAAAGTAAGAAAAGAATATCTAATGATAAGTTTACGTAGCAAGCACTAAAATATGAGTTAGAATATCCAAAATGTTAGTAATAATATAATAATTACGAATCTGTATTCGGTTTGTTATGATATGCTTGTAGATGAAAGTTAGCCTATTAAAAGTGAAGAAGTAAAGTAAGAAAAGAATATCTAATGATAAGTTTACGTAGCAAGCACTAAAATATGAGTTAGAATATCCAAAATGTTAATAATAATATAATAATTACGAATCTGTATTCGGTTTGTTAAGATATGCTTGTAGATGAAAGTTAGCCTATTAAAAGTGAAGAAGTAAAGTAAGAAAAGAATATCTAATGATAAGTTTACGTAGCAAGCACTAAAATATGAGTTAGAATATCCAAAATGTTAGTAATAATATAATAATTACGAATCTGTATTCGGTTTGTTAAGATATGCTTGTAGATGAAAGTTAGCCTATTAAAAGTGAAGAAGTAAAGTAAGAAAAGAAGATAGAATAATAAGTTTTAAGGAGTATGCTTTTGAAAAGTAAATAAGTATTTTGAAAAGTGAAGAAGTAAAGTAAGAAAAGAAGATCTAATGATAAGTTTACGTAGCAAGCACTAAAATATGAGTTAGAATATCCAAAATGTTAATAATAATATAATAATTACGAATCTGTATTCGGTTTGTTAAGATATGCTTGTAGATGAAAGTTAGCCTATTAAAAGTGAAGAAGTAAAGTAAGAAAAGAATATCTAATGATAAGTTTACGTAGCAAGCACTAAAATATGAGTTAGAATATCCAAAATGTTAGTAATAATATAATAATTACGAATCTGTATTCGGTTTGTTAAGATATGCTTGTAGATGAAAGTTAGCCTATTAAAAGTGAAGAAGTAAAGTAAGAAAAGAAGATAGAATTTCAGTTTCAAAGAGAATGTTTTGAGAAGTAATAAGTATTTTGAAAAGTGAAGAAGTAAAGTAAGAAAAGAATATCTAATGATAAGTTTACGTAGCAAGCACTAAAATATGAGTTAGAATATCCAAAATGTTAGTAATAATATAATAATTACGAATCTGTATTCGTTTGTTATGATATGCTTGTAGATGAAAGTTAGCCTATTAAAAGTGAAGAAGTAAAGTAAGAAAAGAATATCTAATGATAAGTTTACGTAGCAAGCACTAAAATATGAGTTAGAATATCCAAAATGTTAGTAATAATATAATAATTACGAATCTGTATTCGGTTTGTTATGATATGCTTGTAGATGAAAGTTAGCCTATTAAAAGTGAAGAAGTAAAGTAAGAAAAGAATATCTAATGATAAGTTTACGTAGCAAGCACTAAAATATGAGTTAGAATATCCAAAATGTTAATAATAATATAATAATTACGAATCTGTATTCGGTTTGTTAAGATATGCTTGTAGATGAAAGTTAGCCTATTAAAAGTGAAGAAGTAAAGTAAGAAAAGAATATCTAATGATAAGTTTACGTAGCAAGCACTAAAATATGAGTTAGAATATCCAAAATGTTAGTAATAATATAATAATTACGAATCTGTATTCGGTTTGTTATGATATGCTTGTAGATGAAAGTTAGCCTATTAAAAGTGAAGAAGTAAAGTAAGAAAAGAAGATAGAATAATAAGTTTTAAGGAGTATGCTTTTGAAAAGTAATAAGTATTTTGAAAAGTGAAGAAGTAAAGTAAGAAAAGAATATCTAATGATAAGTTTACGTAGCAAGCACTAAAATATGAGTTAGAATATCCAAAATGTTAGTAATAATATAATAATTACGAATCTGTATTCGGTTTGTTAAGATATGCTTGTAGATGAAAGTTAGCCTATTAAAAGTGAAGAAGTAAAGTAAGAAAAGAAGATAGAATAATAAGTTTTAAGGAGTATGCTATTTTGAAAAGTGAAGAAGTAAAGTAAGAAAAGAATATCTAATGATAAGTTTACGTAGCAAGCACTAAAATATGAGTTAGAATATCCAAAATGTTAGTAATAATATAATAATTACGAATCTGTATTCGGTTTGTTAAGATATGCTTGTAGATGAAAGTTAGCCTATTAAAGTGAAGAAGTAAAGTAAGAAAAGAAGATAGAATTTCAGTTTCAAAGAGAATGTTTTGAGAAGTAATAAGTATTTTGAAAAGTGAAGAAGTAAAGTAAGAAAAGAAGATAGAATTTCAGTTTCAAAGAGAATGTTTTGAGAAGTAATAAGTATTTTGAAAAGTGAAGAAGTAAAGTAAGAAAAGAATATCTAATGATAAGTTTACGTAGCAAGCACTAAAATATGAGTTAGAATATCCAAAATGTTAGTAATAATATAATAATTACGAATCTGTATTCGGTTTGTTAAGATATGCTTGTAGATGAAAGTTAGCCTATTAAAAGTGAAGAAGTAAAGTAAGAAAAGAATATCTAATGATAAGTTTACGTAGCAAGCACTAAAATATGAGTTAGAATATCCAAAATGTTAGTAATAATATAATAATTACGAATCTGTATTCGGTTTGTTAAGATATGCTTGTAGATGAAAGTTAGCCTATTAAAAGTGAAGAAGTAAAGTAAGAAAAGAAGATAGAATAATAAGTTTACGTAGCAAGCACTAAAAATATGAGTTAGAATATCCAAAATGTTAGTAATAATATAATAATTACGAATCTGTATTCGGTTTGTTATGAGTATGCTTTAGAAAAGTTAGTATTTTGAAAAGTGAAGAAGTAAAGTAAGAAAAGAATATCTAATGATAAGTTTACGTAGCAAGCACTAAAATATGAGTTAGAATATCCAAAATGTTAGTAATAATATAATAATTACGAATCTGTATTCGGTTTGTTATGATATGCTTGTAGATGAAAGTTAGCCTATTAAAAGTGAAGAAGTAAAGTAAGAAAAGAATATCTAATGATAAGTTTACGTAGCAAGCACTAAAATATGAGTTAGAATATCCAAAATGTTAATAATAATATAATAATTACGAATCTGTATTCGGTTTGTTAAGATATGCTTGTAGATGAAAGTTAGCCTATTAAAAGTGAAGAAGTAAAGTAAGAAAAGAATATCTAATGATAAGTTTACGTAGCAAGCACTAAAATATGAGTTAGAATATCCAAAATGTTAGTAATAATATAATAATTACGAATCTGTATTCGGTTTGTTAAGATATGCTTGTAGATGAAAGTTAGCCTATTAAAAGTGAAGAAGTAAGTAAGAAAAGAAGATAGAATAATAAGTTTTAAGGAGTATGCTTTTGAAAAGTAATAAGTATTTTGAAAAGTGAAGAAGTAAAGTAAGAAAAGAAGATCTAATGATAAGTTTACGTAGCAAGCACTAAAATATGAGTTAGAATATCCAAAATGTTAATAATAATATAATAATTACGAATCTGTATTCGGTTTGTTAAGATATGCTTGTAGATGAAAGTTAGCCTATTAAAAGTGAAGAAGTAAAGTAAGAAAAGAATATCTAATGATAAGTTTACGTAGCAAGCACTAAAATATGAGTTAGAATATCCAAAATGTTAGTAATAATATAATAATTACGAATCTGTATTCGGTTTGTTAAGATATGCTTGTAGATGAAAGTTAGCCTATTAAAAGTGAAGAAGTAAAGTAAGAAAAGAAGATAGAATTTCAGTTTCAAAGAGAATGTTTTGAGAAGTAATAAGTATTTTGAAAAGTGAAGAAGTAAAGTAAGAAAAGAAGATAGAATTTCAGTTTTAAGGAGTATGCTTTTGAAAAGTAATAAGTATTTTGAAAAGTGAAGAAGTAAAGTAAGAAAAGAATATCTAATGATAAGTTTACGTAGCAAGCACTAAAATATGAGTTAGAATATCCAAAATGTTAATAATAATATAATAATTACGAATCTGTATTCGGTTTGTTAAGATATGCTTGTAGATGAAAGTTAGCCTATTAAAAGTGAAGAAGTAAAGTAAGAAAAGAAGATCTAATGATAAGTTTACGTAGCAAGCACTAAAATATGAGTTAGAATATCCAAAATGTTAATAATAATATAATAATTACGAATCTGTATTCGGTTTGTTAAGATATGCTTGTAGATGAAAGTTAGCCTATTAAAAGTGAAGAAGTAAAGTAAGAAAAGAATATCTAATGATAAGTTTACGTAGCAAGCACTAAAATATGAGTTAGAATATCCAAAATGTTAATAATAATATAATAATTACGAATCTGTATTCGGTTTGTTAAGATATGCTTGTAGATGAAAGTTAGCCTATTAAAAGTGAAGAAGTAAAGTAAGAAAAGAATATCTAATGATAAGTTTACGTAGCAAGCACTAAAATATGAGTTAGAATATCCAAAATGTTAGTAATAATATAATAATTACGAATCTGTATTCGGTTTGTTAAGATATGCTTGTAGATGAAAGTTAGCCTATTAAAAGTGAAGAAGTAAAGTAAGAAAAGAAGATAGAATAATAAGTTTTAAGGAGTATGCTTTTGAAAAGTAATAAGTATTTTGAAAAGTGAAGAAGTAAAGTAAGAAAAGAAGATCTAATGATAAGTTTACGTAGCAAGCACTAAAATATGAGTTAGAATATCCAAAATGTTAATAATAATATAATAATTACGAATCTGTATTCGGTTTGTTAAGATATGCTTGTAGATGAAAGTTAGCCTATTAAAAGTGAAGAAGTAAAGTAAGAAAAGAAGATCTAATGATAAGTTTACGTAGCAAGCACTAAATATATAGAATATCCAAAAGTTAGAATTACGAATCTGTATTCGGTTTGTTAAATATGTGTAATAAGTTAATAAAAGTAATAAGTAAGAAAAGAATATCTAATGAGTTTACGTAGCAAGCACTAAAATATGTATTCGTTAGTAATAATATAATTTACGTGTATTCGGTTTGTTATGATATGCTTGTAGATGAAAGTTAGCCTATTAAAAGTGAAGAAGTAAAGTAAGAAAAGAATATCTAATGATAAGTTTACGTAGCAAGCACTAAAATATGAGTTAGAATATCCAAAATGTTAGTAATAATATAATAATTACGAATCTGTATTCGGTTTGTTAAGATATGCTTGTAGATGAAAGTTAGCCTATTAAAAGTGAAGAAGTAAAGTAAGAAAGAAGATAGAATAATAAGTTTTAAGGAGTATGCTTTTGAAAAGTAATAAGTATTTTGAAAAGTGAAGAAGTAAAGTAAGAAAAGAAGATCTAATGATAAGTTTACGTAGCAAGCACTAAAATATGAGTTAGAATATCCAAAATGTTAATAATAATATAATAATTACGAATCTGTATTCGGTTTGTTAAGATATGCTTGTAGATGAAAGTTAGCCTATTAAAAGTGAAGAAGTAAAGTAAGAAAAGAATATCTAATGATAAGTTTACGTAGCAAGCACTAAAATATGAGTTAGAATATCCAAATGTTAGTAATAATATAATAATTACGAATCTGTATTCGGTTTGTTAAGATATGCTTGTAGATGAAAGTTAGCCTATTAAAAGTGAAGAAGTAAAGTAAGAAAAGAAGATAGAATTTAAGTTTCAAAGAGTATGCTTTTGAAAAGTAATAAGTATTTTGAAAAGTGAAGAAGTAAAGTAAGAAAAGAAGATAGAATTTCAGTTTCAAAGAGAATGTTTTGAGAAGTAATAAGTATTTTGAAAAGTGAAGAAGTAAGTAAGAAAAGAATATCTAATGATAAGTTTACGTAGCAAGCACTAAATATGAGTTAGAATATCCAAAATGTTAGTAATAATATAATAATTACGAATCTGTATTCGGTTTGTTATGATATGCTTGTAGATGAAAGTTAGCCTATTAAAAGTGAAGAAGTAAAGTAAGAAAAGAAGATCTAATGATAAGTTTACGTAGCAAGCACTAAAATATGAGTTAGAATATCCAAAATGTTAGTAATAATATAATAATTACGAATCTGTATTCGGTTTGTTAAGATATGCTTGTAGATGAAAGTTAGCCTATTAAAAGTGAAGAAGTAAAGTAAGAAAAGAATATCTAATGATAAGTTTACGTAGCAAGCACTAAAATATGAGTTAGAATATCCAAAATGTTAGTAATAATATAATAATTACGAATCTGTATTCGGTTTGTTAAGATATGCTTGTAGATGAAAGTTAGCCTATTAAAAGTGAAGAAGTAAAGTAAGAAAAGAATATCTAATGATAAGTTTACGTAGCAAGCACTAAAATATGAGTTAGAATATCCAAAATGTTAGTAATAATATAATAATTACGAATCTGTATTCGGTTTGTTAAGATATGCTTGTAGATGAAAGTTAGCCTATTAAAAGTGAAGAAGTAAAGTAAGAAAAGAAGATAGAATAATAAGTTTTAAGGAGTATGCTTTTGAAAAGTAATAAGTATTTTGAAAAGTGAAGAAGTAAAGTAAGAAAAGAAGATCTAATGATAAGTTTACGTAGCAAGCACTAAAATATGAGTTAGAATATCCAAAATGTTAATAATAATATAATAATTACGAATCTGTATTCGGTTTGTTAAGATATGCTTGTAGATGAAAGTTAGCCTATTAAAAGTGAAGAAGTAAAGTAAGAAAAGAATATCTAATGATAAGTTTACGTAGCAAGCACTAAAATATGAGTTAGAATATCCAAAATGTTAGTAATAATATAATAATTACGAATCTGTATTCGGTTTGTTAAGATATGCTTGTAGATGAAAGTTAGCCTATTAAAAGTGAAGAAGTAAAGTAAGAAAAGAAGATAGAATTTCAGTTTCAAAGAGAATGTTTTGAGAAGTAATAAGTATTTTGAAAGTGAAGAAGTAAAGTAAGAAAAGAAGATAGAATTTCAGTTTCAAAGAGAATGTTTTGAGAAGTAATAAGTATTTTGAAAAGTGAAGAAGTAAAGTAAGAAAAGAATATCTAATGATAAGTTTACGTAGCAAGCACTAAAATATGAGTTAGAATATCCAAAATGTTAGTAATAATATAATAATTACGAATCTGTATTCGGTTTGTTAAGATATGCTTGTAGATGAAAGTTAGCCTATTAAAAGTGAAGAAGTAAAGTAAGAAAAGAATATCTAATGATAAGTTTACGTAGCAAGCACTAAAATATGAGTTAGAATATCCAAAATGTTAGTAATAATATAATAATTACGAATCTGTATTCGGTTTGTTAAGATATGCTTGTAGATGAAAGTTAGCCTATTAAAAGTGAAGAAGTAAAGTAAGAAAAGAAGATAGAATAATAAGTTTTAAGGAGTATGCTTTTGAAAAGTAATAAGTATTTTGAAAAGTGAAGAAGTAAAGTAAGAAAAGAAGATCTAATGATAAGTTTACGTAGCAAGCACTAAAATATGAGTTAGAATATCCAAAATGTTAATAATAATATAATAATTACGAATCTGTATTCGGTTTGTTAAGATATGCTTGTAGATGAAAGTTAGCCTATTAAAAGTGAAGAAGTAAAGTAAGAAAAGAAGATCTAATGATAAGTTTACGTAGCAAGCACTAAAATATGAGTTAGAATATCCAAAATGTTAGTAATAATATAATAATTACGAATCTGTATTCGGTTTGTTAAGATATGCTTGTAGATGAAAGTTAGCCTATTAAAAGTGAAGAAGTAAAGTAAGAAAAGAATATCTAATGATAAGTTTACGTAGCAAGCACTAAAATATGAGTTAGAATATCCAAAATGTTAGTAATAATATAATAATTACGAATCTGTATTCGGTTTGTTAAGATATGCTTGTAGATGAAAGTTAGCCTATTAAAAGTGAAGAAGTAAAGTAAGAAAAGAATATCTAATGATAAGTTTACGTAGCAAGCACTAAAATATGAGTTAGAATATCCAAAATGTTAGTAATAATATAATAATTACGAATCTGTATTCGGTTTGTTAAGATATGCTTGTAGATGAAAGTTAGCCTATTAAAAGTGAAGAAGTAAAGTAAGAAAAGAAGATAGAATAATAAGTTTTAAGGAGTATGCTTTTGAAAAGTAATAAGTATTTTGAAAAGTGAAGAAGTAAAGTAAGAAAAGAAGATCTAATGATAAGTTTACGTAGCAAGCACTAAAATATGAGTTAGAATATCCAAAATGTTAATAATAATATAATAATTACGAATCTGTATTCGGTTTGTTAAGATATGCTTGTAGATGAAAGTTAGCCTATTAAAAGTGAAGAAGTAAAGTAAGAAAAGAATATCTAATGATAAGTTTACGTAGCAAGCACTAAAATATGAGTTAGAATATCCAAAATGTTAGTAATAATATAATAATTACGAATCTGTATTCGGTTTGTTATGATATGCTTGTAGATGAAAGTTAGCCTATTAAAAGTGAAGAAGTAAAGTAAGAAAAGAATATCTAATGATAAGTTTACGTAGCAAGCACTAAAATATGAGTTAGAATATCCAAAATGTTAGTAATAATATAATAATTACGAATCTGTATTCGGTTTGTTAAGATATGCTTGTAGATGAAAGTTAGCCTATTAAAAGTGAAGAAGTAAAGTAAGAAAAGAAGATAGAATAATAAGTTTTAAGGAGTATGCTTTTGAAAAGTAATAAGTATTTTGAAAAGTGAAGAAGTAAAGTAAGAAAAGAAGATCTAATGATAAGTTTACGTAGCAAGCACTAAAATATGAGTTAGAATATCCAAAATGTTAATAATAATATAATAATTACGAATCTGTATTCGGTTTGTTAAGATATGCTTGTAGATGAAAGTTAGCCTATTAAAAGTGAAGAAGTAAAGTAAGAAAAGAATATCTAATGATAAGTTTACGTAGCAAGCACTAAAATATGAGTTAGAATATCCAAAATGTTAGTAATAATATAATAATTACGAATCTGTATTCGGTTTGTTAAGATATGCTTGTAGATGAAAGTTAGCCTATTAAAAGTGAAGAAGTAAAGTAAGAAAAGAAGATAGAATAATAAGTTTACGTAGCAAGCACTAATGAGTTAGAATATGCTGTTAATAATAAATAATAATACGAATCTGTATCGGTTTGTTAAATATGCTTGTAGATGAAGCCTATTAAAAGTGAAGAAGTAAAGTAAGAAAAGAATATCTAATGATAAGTTTACGTAGCAAGCACTAAAATATGAGTTAGAATATCCAAAATGTTAGTAATAATATAATAATTACGAATCTGTATTCGGTTTGTTAAGATATGCTTGTAGATGAAAGTTAGCCTATTAAAAGTGAAGAAGTAAAGTAAGAAAAGAATATCTAATGATAAGTTTACGTAGCAAGCACTAAAATATGAGTTAGAATATCCAAAATGTTAGTAATAATATAATAATTACGAATCTGTATTCGGTTTGTTAAGATATGCTTGTAGATGAAAGTTAGCCTATTAAAAGTGAAGAAGTAAAGTAAGAAAAGAAGATAGAATAATAAGTTTTAAGGAGTATGCTTTTGAAAAGTAATAAGTATTTTGAAAAGTGAAGAAGTAAAGTAAGAAAAGAAGATCTAATGATAAGTTTACGTAGCAAGCACTAAAATATGAGTTAGAATATCCAAAATGTTAATAATAATATAATAATTACGAATCTGTATTCGGTTTGTTAAGATATGCTTGTAGATGAAAGTTAGCCTATTAAAAGTGAAGAAGTAAAGTAAGAAAAGAATATCTAATGATAAGTTTACGTAGCAAGCACTAAAATATGAGTTAGAATATCCAAAATGTTAGTAATAATATAATAATTACGAATCTGTATTCGGTTTGTTATGATATGCTTGTAGATGAAAGTTAGCCTATTAAAAGTGAAGAAGTAAAGTAAGAAAAGAATATCTAATGATAAGTTTACGTAGCAAGCACTAAAATATGAGTTAGAATATCCAAAATGTTAGTAATAATATAATAATTACGAATCTGTATTCGGTTTGTTAAGATATGCTTGTAGATGAAAGTTAGCCTATTAAAAGTGAAGAAGTAAAGTAAGAAAAGAAGATAGAATAATAAGTTTTAAGGAGTATGCTTTTGAAAAGTAATAAGTATTTTGAAAAGTGAAGAAGTAAAGTAAGAAAAGAAGATCTAATGATAAGTTTACGTAGCAAGCACTAAAATATGAGTTAGAATATCCAAAATGTTAATAATAATATAATAATTACGAATCTGTATTCGGTTTGTTAAGATATGCTTGTAGATGAAAGTTAGCCTATTAAAAGTGAAGAAGTAAAGTAAGAAAAGAATATCTAATGATAAGTTTACGTAGCAAGCACTAAAATATGAGTTAGAATATCCAAAATGTTAGTAATAATATAATAATTACGAATCTGTATTCGGTTTGTTAAGATATGCTTGTAGATGAAAGTTAGCCTATTAAAAGTGAAGAAGTAAAGTAAGAAAAGAAGATAGAATAATAAGTTTTAAGGAGTATGCTTTTGAAAAGTAATAAGTATTTTGAAAAGTGAAGAAGTAAAGTAAGAAAAGAAGATCTAATGATAAGTTTACGTATCTGTATTCGGTTTGTTAAGATATGCACTATTAAAAGTGAAGAAGTAGTGAGTTAGAATATCCTAAAAAAGTTGTTAATAATAATATAATAATTACGAAATCTGTATAAGGTTTGAAAAGTGAAGAAGTAAAGTAAGAAGAGAAGATCTAATGTAGACGTAGCAAGCACTAAAATATGAAGAATATATGCGAATCTGTATTCGGTTTGTTAAATATGCTTGTAGATGAAGCCTATTAAAAGTGAAGAAGTAAAGTAAGAAAAGAATATCTAATGATAAGTTTACGTAGCAAGCACTAAAATATGAGTTAGAATATCCAAAAATGTTAGTAATAATATAATAATTACGAATCTGTATTCGGTTTGTTAAGATATGCTTGTAGATGAAAGTTAGCCTTTTGAAAAGTAATAAGTATTTTGAAAAGTGAAGAAGTAAAGTAAGAAAGAAATCTAATGATAAGACGTAGAAGTATGAGTTAGAATATCCAAAATGTTAATAATAATATAATAAACGAATCTGTATAAGATATGCTTGTAAAAGTAAGAAAAGAAGATCTAATGAGTACGTAGCAAGCTATGAGTTAGAATATCCAAAAAGTAATTACGAAGTATTTTAATGTGAAAAGTAAAAGTATCTAATGATAAGTTTACGTAGCAAGCACTAAAATATGAGTTAGAATATCCAAAATGTTAATAATAATATAATAATTACGAATCTGTATTCGGTTTGTTAAGATATGCTTGTAGATGAAAGTTAGCCTATAAAAGTGAAGAAAAGTAAGAAAAGAATGTAAACGTATAGAATAAAAGTTTGTTGAGATAGTTAGCCTATTAAAAGTGAAGAAGTAAAGTGAAAAGTAAGTTTTAAAGTATGCTTTTGAAAAGTAAGATTTTGAAAGTAAAGTAAAGTAAGAAAGAAGATCTAATGATAAGTTTACGTAGCAAGCACTAAAATATGAGTTAGAATATCCAAAATGTTAATAATAATATAATAATTACGAATCTGTATTCGGTTTGTTAAGATATGCTTGTAGATGAAAGTTAGCCTATTAAAAGTGAAGAAGTAAAGTAAGAAAAGAAGATCTAATGATAAGTTTACGTAGCAAGCACTAAAATATGAGTTAGAATATCCAAAATGTTAGTAATAATATAATAATTACGAATCTGTATTCGGTTTGTTAAGATATGCTTGTAGATGAAAGTTAGCCTATTAAAAGTGAAGAAGTAAAGTAAGAAAAGAATATCTAATGATAAGTTTACGTAGCAAGCACTAAAATATGAGTTAGAATATCCAAAATGTTAGTAATAATATAATAATTACGAATCTGTATTCGGTTTGTTAAGATATGCTTGTAGATGAAAGTTAGCCTATTAAAAGTGAAGAAGTAAAGTAAGAAAAGAATATCTAATGATAAGTTTACGTAGCAAGCACTAAAATATGAGTTAGAATATCCAAAATGTTAGTAATAATATAATAATTACGAATCTGTATTCGGTTTGTTAAGATATGCTTGTAGATGAAAGTTAGCCTATTAAAAGTGAAGAAGTAAAGTAAGAAAAGAAGATAGAATAATAAGTTTTAAGGAGTATGCTTTTGAAAAGTAATAAGTATTTTGAAAAGTGAAGAAGTAAAGTAAGAAAAGAAGATCTAATGATAAGTTTACGTAGCAAGCACTAAAATATGAGTTAGAATATCCAAAATGTTAATAATAATATAATAATTACGAATCTGTATTCGGTTTGTTAAGATATGCTTGTAGATGAAAGTTAGCCTATTAAAAGTGAAGAAGTAAAGTAAGAAAAGAATATCTAATGATAAGTTTACGTAGCAAGCACTAAAATATGAGTTAGAATATCCAAAATGTTAGTAATAATATAATAATTACGAATCTGTATTCGGTTTGTTATGATATGCTTGTAGATGAAAGTTAGCCTATTAAAAGTGAAGAAGTAAAGTAAGAAAAGAATATCTAATGATAAGTTTACGTAGCAAGCACTAAAATATGAGTTAGAATATCCAAAATGTTAGTAATAATATAATAATTACGAATCTGTATTCGGTTTGTTAAGATATGCTTGTAGATGAAAGTTAGCCTATTAAAAGTGAAGAAGTAAAGTAAGAAAAGAAAATGATAAGTTTACGTAGAACTAAAATATGAGTTTATCCAAAATGTTAGTAATAATATAATAATTACGAATCTGTATTTTTGTTAAGATATGCTTGTAGATGAAAGTATTTTAAAAGTGAAGAAGTAAAGTAAGAAAAGAAGATCTAATGATAAGTTTACGTAGCAAGCACTAAAATATGAGTTAGAATATCCAAAATGTTAATAATAATATAATAATTACGAATCTGTATTCGGTTTGTTAAGATATGCTTGTAGATGAAAGTTAGCCTATTAAAAGTGAAGAAGTAAAGTAAGAAAAGAATATCTAATGATAAGTTTACGTAGCAAGCACTAAAATATGAGTTAGAATATCCAAAATGTTAATAATAATATAATAATTACGAATCTGTATTCGGTTTGTTAAGATATGCTTGTAGATGAAAGTTAGCCTATTAAAAGTGAAGAAGTAAAGTAAGAAAAGAATATCTAATGATAAGTTTACGTAGCAAGCACTAAAATATGAGTTAGAATATCCAAAATGTTAGTAATAATATAATAATTACGAATCTGTATTCGGTTTGTTAAGATATGCTTGTAGATGAAAGTTAGCCTATTAAAAGTGAAGAAGTAAAGTAAGAAAGAAGATAGAATAATAAGTTTTAAGGAGTATGCTTTTGAAAAGTAATAAGTATTTTGAAAAGTGAAGAAGTAAAGTAAGAAAAGAAGATCTAATGATAAGTTTACGTAGCAAGCACTAAAATATGAGTTAGAATATCCAAAATGTTAATAATAATATAATAATTACGAATCTGTATTCGGTTTGTTAAGATATGCTTGTAGATGAAAGTTAGCCTATTAAAAGTGAAGAAGTAAAGTAAGAAAAGAATATCTAATGATAAGTTTACGTAGCAAGCACTAAAATATGAGTTAGAATATCCAAAATGTTAGTAATAATATAATAATTACGAATCTGTATTCGGTTTGTTATGATATGCTTGTAGATGAAAGTTAGCCTATTAAAAGTGAAGAAGTAAAGTAAGAAAAGAATATCTAATGATAAGTTTACGTAGCAAGCACTAAAATATGAGTTAGAATATCCAAAATGTTAGTAATAATATAATAATTACGAATCTGTATTCGGTTTGTTAAGATATGCTTGTAGATGAAAGTTAGCCTATTAAAAGTGAAGAAGTAAAGTAAGAAAAGAAGATAGAATAATAAGTTTTAAGGAGTATGCTTTTGAAAAGTAATAAGTATTTTGAAAAGTGAAGAAGTAAAGTAAGAAAAGAATATCTAATGATAAGTTTACGTAGCAAGCACTAAAATATGAGTTAGAATATCCAAAATGTTAGTAATAATATAATAATTACGAATCTGTATTCGGTTTGTTAAGATATGCTTGTAGATGAAAGTTAGCCTATTAAAAGTGAAGAAGTAAAGTAAGAAAAGAATATCTAATGATAAGTTTACGTAGCAAGCACTAAAATATGAGTTAGAATATCCAAAATGTTAGTAATAATATAATAATTACGAATCTGTATTCGGTTTGTTAAGATATGCTTGTAGATGAAAGTTAGCCTATTAAAAGTGAAGAAGTAAAGTAAGAAAAGAAGATAGAATAATAAGTTTTAAGGAGTATGCTTTTGAAAAGTAATAAGTATTTTGAAAAGTGAAGAAGTAAAGTAAGAAAGAAGATCTAATGATAAGTTTACGTAGCAAGCACTAAAATATGAGTTAGAATATCCAAAATGTTAATAATAATATAATAATTACGAATCTGTATTCGGTTTGTTAAGATATGCTTGTAGATGAAAGTTAGCCTATTAAAAGTGAAGAAGTAAAGTAAGAAAAGAAGATCTAATGATAAGTTTACGTAGCAAGCACTAAAATATGAGTTAGAATATCCAAAATGTTAGTAATAATATAATAATTACGAATCTGTATTCGGTTTGTTAAGATATGCTTGTAGATGAAAGTTAGCCTATTAAAAGTGAAGAAGTAAAGTAAGAAAAGAATATCTAATGATAAGTTTACGTAGCAAGCACTAAAATATGAGTTAGAATATCCAAAATGTTAGTAATAATATAATAATTACGAATCTGTATTCGGTTTGTTAAGATATGCTTGTAGATGAAAGTTAGCCTATTAAAAGTGAAGAAGTAAAGTAAGAAAAGAAGATAGAATAATAAGTTTTAAGGAGTATGCTTTTGAAAAGTAATAAGTATTTTGAAAAGTGAAGAAGTAAAGTAAGAAAAGAAGATCTAATGATAAGTTTACGTAGCAAGCACTAAAATATGAGTTAGAATATCCAAAATGTTAATAATAATATAATAATTACGAATCTGTATTCGGTTTGTTAAGATATGCTTGTAGATGAAAGTTAGCCTATTAAAAGTGAAGAAGTAAAGTAAGAAAAGAATATCTAATGATAAGTTTACGTAGCAAGCACTAAAATATGAGTTAGAATATCCAAAATGTTAGTAATAATATAATAATTACGAATCTGTATTCGGTTTGTTATGATATGCTTGTAGATGAAAGTTAGCCTATTAAAAGTGAAGAAGTAAAGTAAGAAAAGAATATCTAATGATAAGTTTACGTAGCAAGCACTAAAATATGAGTTAGAATATCCAAAATGTTAGTAATAATATAATAATTACGAATCTGTATTCGGTTTGTTAAGATATGCTTGTAGATGAAAGTTAGCCTATTAAAAGTGAAGAAGTAAAGTAAGAAAAGAAGATAGAATAATAAGTTTTAAGGAGTATGCTTTTGAAAAGTAATAAGTATTTTGAAAAGTGAAGAAGTAAAGTAAGAAAAGAAGATCTAATGATAAGTTTACGTAGCAAGCACTAAAATATGAGTTAGAATATCCAAAATGTTAATAATAATATAATAATTACGAATCTGTATTCGGTTTGTTAAGATATGCTTGTAGATGAAAGTTAGCCTATTAAAAGTGAAGAAGTAAAGTAAGAAAAGAAGATCTAATGATAAGTTTACGTAGCAAGCACTAAAATATGAGTTAGAATATCCAAAATGTTAGTAATAATATAATAATTACGAATCTGTATTCGGTTTGTTAAGATATGCTTGTAGATGAAAGTTAGCCTATTAAAAGTGAAGAAGTAAAGTAAGAAAAGAATATCTAATGATAAGTTTACGTAGCAAGCACTAAAATATGAGTTAGAATATCCAAAATGTTAGTAATAATATAATAATTACGAATCTGTATTCGGTTTGTTATGATATGCTTGTAGATGAAAGTTAGCCTATTAAAAGTGAAGAAGTAAAGTAAGAAAAGAATATCTAATGATAAGTTTACGTAGCAAGCACTAAAATATGAGTTAGAATATCCAAAATGTTAGTAATAATATATAATTACGAATCTGTATTCGGTTTGTTAAGATATGCTTGTAGATGAAAGTTAGCCTATTAAAAGTGAAGAAGTAAAGTAAGAAAAGAAGATAGAATAATAAGTTTTAAGGAGTATGCTTTTGAAAAGTAATAAGTATTTTGAAAAGTGAAGAAGTAAAGTAAGAAAAGAAGATCTAATGATAAGTTTACGTAGCAAGCACTAAAATATGAGTTAGAATATCCAAAATGTTAATAATAATATAATAATTACGAATCTGTATTCGGTTTGTTAAGATATGCTTGTAGATGAAAGTTAGCCTATTAAAAGTGAAGAAGTAAAGTAAGAAAAGAATATCTAATGATAAGTTTACGTAGCAAGCACTAAAATATGAGTTAGAATATCCAAAATGTTAGTAATAATATAATAATTACGAATCTGTATTCGGTTTGTTAAGATATGCTTGTAGATGAAAGTTAGCCTATTAAAAGTGAAGAAGTAAAGTAAGAAAAGAATATCTAATGATAAGTTTACGTAGCAAGCACTAAAATATGAGTTAGAATATCCAAAATGTTAGTAATAATATAATAATTACGAATCTGTATTCGGTTTGTTAAGATATGCTTGTAGATGAAAGTTAGCCTATTAAAAGTGAAGAAGTAAAGTAAGAAAAGAAGATAGAATAATAAGTTTTAAGGAGTATGCTTTTGAAAAGTAATAAGTATTTTGAAAAGTGAAGAAGTAAAGTAAGAAAAGAAGATCTAATGATAAGTTTACGTAGCAAGCACTAAAATATGAGTTAGAATATCCAAAATGTTAATAATAATATAATAATTACGAATCTGTATTCGGTTTGTTAAGATATGCTTGTAGATGAAAGTTAGCCTATTAAAAGTGAAGAAGTAAAGTAAGAAAAGAATATCTAATGATAAGTTTACGTAGCAAGCACTAAAATATGAGTTAGAATATCCAAAATGTTAGTAATAATATAATAATTACGAATCTGTATTCGGTTTGTTAAGATATGCTTGTAGATGAAAGTTAGCCTATTAAAAGTGAAGAAGTAAAGTAAGAAAAGAAGATAGAATAATAAGTTTTAAGGAGTATGCTTTTGAAAAGTAATAAGTATTTTGAAAAGTGAAGAAGTAAAGTAAGAGAAAGAAGATCTAATGATAAGTTTACGTAGCAAGCACTAAAATATGAGTTAGAATATCCAAAATGTTAATAATAATATAATAATTACGAATCTGTATTCGGTTTGTTAAGATATGCTTGTAGATGAAAGTTAGCCTATTAAAAGTGAAGAAGTAAAGTAAGAAAAGAATATCTAATGATAAGTTTACGTAGCAAGCACTAAAATATGAGTTAGAATATCCAAAATGTTAGTAATAATATAATAATTACGAATCTGTATTCGGTTTGTTATGATATGCTTGTAGATGAAAGTTAGCCTATTAAAAGTGAAGAAGTAAAGTAAGAAAAGAATATCTAATGATAAGTTTACGTAGCAAGCACTAAAATATGAGTTAGAATATCCAAAATGTTAGTAATAATATAATAATTACGAATCTGTATTCGGTTTGTTAAGATATGCTTGTAGATGAAAGTTAGCCTATTAAAAGTGAAGAAGTAAAGTAAGAAAAGAAGATAGAATAATAAGTTTTAAGGAGTATGCTTTTGAAAAGTAATAAGTATTTTGAAAAGTGAAGAAGTAAAGTAAGAAAAGAAGATCTAATGATAAGTTTACGTAGCAAGCACTAAAATATGAGTTAGAATATCCAAAATGTTAGTAATAATATAATAATTACGAATCTGTATTCGGTTTGTTAAGATATGCTTGTAGATGAAAGTTAGCCTATTAAAAGTGAAGAAGTAAAGTAAGAAAAGAATATCTAATGATAAGTTTACGTAGCAAGCACTAAAATATGAGTTAGAATATCCAAAATGTTAGTAATAATATAATAATTACGAATCTGTATTCGGTTTGAGATATGCTTGTAGATGAAAGTTAGCCTATTAAAAGTGAAGAAGTAAAGTAAGAAAAGAAGATAGAATAATAAGTTTCAAGGAGAATGCTTTTGAAAAGTAATAAGTATTTTGAAAAGTGAAGAAGTAAAGTAAGAAAAGAAGATCTAATGATAAGTTTACGTAGCAAGCACTAGATATGAGTTAGAATATTAAAATGTTAATAATAATATAATAATTACGAATCTGTATTCGGTTTGTTAAGATATGCTTGTAGATGAAAGTTAGCCTTTTAAAAGTGAAGAAGTAAAGTAAGAAAAGAAGATCTAATGATAAGTTTACGTAGCAAGCACTAAAATATGAGAGTATATGTTAATAATAATATAATATTAACATTTTGGATATTCTAACTCATATTTTAGTGCTTGCTACGTAACTTCTTCACTTATCATTAGATATCTTCTTTTCTTACTTTACTTCTTCACTTTTAATAGGCTAACTTTCATCTACAAGCATATCTTAACAAACCGAATACAGATTCGTAATTATTATATTATTACTAACATTTTGGATATTCTAACTCATATTTTAGTGCTTGCTACGTAAACTTATCATTAGATATTCTTTTCTTACTTTACTTCTTCACTTTTCAAATAGGCTAACTTTCATCTACAAGCATATCATAACAAACCGAAGTGCTTGCTACAGATTCGTATCTTATTTTATTATTACTTAACATTTTCGTAATTATTATATTATTATTAAAATATTCTAACTCATATTTTAGTGCTTGCTACGTAAACTTATCATTAGATATTCTTTTCTTACTTTACTTCTTCACTTTTAATAGGCTAACTTTCATCTACAAGCATATCATAACAAACCGAATACAGATTCGTAATTATTATATTATTACTAACATTTTGGATATTCTAACTCATATTTTAGTGCTTGCTACGTAAACTTATCATTAGATCTTCTTTTCTTACTTTACTTCTTCACTTTTCAAAATACTTATTACTTTTCAAAAGCATACTCCTTAAAACTTATTATTCTATCTTCTTTTCTTACTTTACTTCTTCACTTTTAATAGGCTTTTCAAAAGCATACTCCATTTTAAAACTCATATTATTCTATCTTCTTTTCTTACTTTACTTCTTCACTTTTAATAGGCTAACTTTCATCTACAAGCATATCTTAACAAACCGAATACAGATTCGTAATTATTATATTATTACTAACATTTTGGATATTCTAACTCATATTTTAGTGCTTGCTACGTAAACTTATCATTAGATATTCTTTTCTTACTTTACTTCTTCACTTTTAATAGGCTAACTTTCATCTACAAGCATATCATAACAAACCGAATACAGATTCGTAATTATTATATTATTACTAACATTTTGGATATTCTAACTCATATTTTAGTGCTTGCTACGTAAACTTATCATTAGATATTCTTTTCTTACTTTACTTCTTCACTTTTAATAGGCTAACTTTCATCTACAAGCATATCTTAACAAACCGAATACAGATTCGTAATTATTATATTATTATTAACATTTTGGATATTCTAACTCATATTTTAGTGCTTGCTACGTAAACTTATCATTAGATCTTCTTTTCTTACTTTACTTCTTCACTTTTCAAAATACTTATTCTTTTCAAAAGCATACTCCTTAAAACTTATTATTCTAGTCTTCTTTTCTTACTTTACTTCTTCACTTTTCAATAGGCTAACTTTCATCTACAAGCATATCTTAACAAACCGAATACAGATTCGTAATTATTATATTATTACTAACATTTTGGATATTCTAACTCATATTTTAGTGCTTGCTACTCTTATCATTAAACTTATTCATTAGATATCATTAGATATTCTTTTCTTACTTTACTTCTTCACTTTTAATAGGCTAACTTTCATCTACAAGCATATCTTAACAAACCGAATACAGATTCGTAATTATTATATTATTACTAACATTTTGGATATTCTAACTCATATTTTAGTGCTTGCTACGTAAACTTATCATTAGATCTTCTTTTCTTACTTTACTTCTTCACTTTTAATAGGCTAACTTTCATCTACAAGCATATCTTAACAAACCGAATACAGATTCGTAATTATTATATTATTATTAACATTTTGGATATTCTAACTCATATTTTAGTGCTTGCTACGTAAACTTATCATTAGATCTTCTTTTCTTACTTTACTTCTTCACTTTTCAAAATACTTATTACTTTTCAAAAGCATACTCCTTAAAACTTATTATTCTATCTTCTTTTCTTACTTTACTTCTTCACTTTTAATAGGCTAACTTTCATCTACAAGCATATCTTAACAAACCGAATACAGATTCGTAATTATTATATTATTACTAACATTTTGGATATTCTAACTCATATTTTAGTGCTTGCTACGTAAACTTATCATTAGATATTCTTTTCTTACTTTACTTCTTCACTTTTAATAGGCTAACTTTCATCTACAAGCATATCATAACAAACCGAATACAGATTCGTAATTATTATATTATTATTAACATTTTGGATATTCTAACTCATATTTTAGTGCTTGCTACGTAAACTTATCATTAGATCTTCTTTTCTTACTTTACTTCTTCACTTTTAATAGGCTAACTTTCATCTACAAGCATATCTTAACAAACCGAATACAGATTCGTAATTATTATATTATTATTAACATTTTGGATATTCTAACTCATATTTTAGTGCTTGCTACGTAAACTTATCATTAGATCTTCTTTTCTTACTTTACTTCTTCACTTTTCAAAATACTTATTACTTTTCAAAAGCATACTCCTTAAAACTTATTATTCTATCTTCTTTTCTTACTTTACTTCTTCACTTTTAATAGGCTAACTTTCATCTACAAGCATATCTTAACAAACCGAATACAGATTCGTAATTATTATATTATTACTAACATTTTGGATATTCTAACTCATATTTTAGTGCTTGCTACGTAAACTTATCATTAGATATTCTTTTCTTACTTTACTTCTTCACTTTTAATAGGCTAACTTTCATCTACAAGCATATCATAACAAACCGAATACAGATTCGTAATTATTATATTATTACTAACATTTTGGATATTCTAACTCATATTTTAGTGCTTGCTACGTAAACTTATCATTAGATATTCTTTTCTTACTTTACTTCTTCACTTTTAATAGGCTAACTTTCATCTACAAGCATATCTTAACAAACCGAATACAGATTCGTAATTATTATATTATTATTAACATTTTGGATATTCTAACTCATATTTTAGTGCTGCTGCTACGTAACTTCTTCACTTATCTTATTACTTTTAGATCTTCTTTTCTTACTTTACTTCTTCACTTTTAATAGGCTAACTTTCATCTACAAGCATATCTTAACAAACCGAATACAGATTCGTAATTATTATATTATTACTAACATTTTGGATATTCTAACTCATATTTTAGTGCTTGCTACGTAAACTTATCATTAGATCTTCTTTTCTTACTTTACTTCTTCACTTTTAATAGGCTAACTTTCATCTACAAGCATATCTTAACAAACCGAATACAGATTCGTAATTATTATATTATTATTAACATTTTGGATATTCTAACTCATATTTTAGTGCTTGCTACGTAAACTTATCATTAGAGATTCTTTTCTTACTTTACTTCTTCACTTTTCAAAATACTTATTACTTTTCAAAAGCATACTCCTTAAAACTTATTATTCTATCTTCTTTTCTTACTTTACTTCTTCACTTTTAATAGGCTAACTTTCATCTACAAGCATATCTTAACAAACCGAATACAGATTCGTAATTATTATATTATTACTAACATTTTGGATATTCTAACTCATATTTTAGTGCTTGCTACGTAAACTTATCATTAGATATTCTTTTCTTACTTTACTTCTTCACTTTTAATAGGCTAACTTTCATCTACAAGCATATCATAACAAACCGAATACAGATTCGTAATTATTATATTATTACTAACATTTTGGATATTCTAACTCATATTTTAGTGCTTGCTACGTAAACTTATCATTAGATATTCTTTTCTTACTTTACTTCTTCACTTTTAATAGGCTAACTTTCATCTACAAGCATATCTTAACAAACCGAATACAGATTCGTAATTATTATATTATTATTAACATTTTGGATATTCTAACTCATATTTTAGTGCTTGCTACGTAAACTTATCATTAGATCTTCTTTTCTTACTTTACTTCTTCACTTTTCAAAATACTTATTACTTTTCAAAAGCATACTCCTTAAAACTTATTATTCTATCTTCTTTTCTTACTTTACTTCTTCACTTTTAATAGGCTAACTTTCATCTACAAGCATATCTTAACAAACCGAATACAGATTCGTAATTATTATATTATTACTAACATTTTGGATATTCTAACTCATATTTTAGTGCTTGCTACGTAAACTTATCATTAGATATTCTTTTCTTACTTTACTTCTTCACTTTTAATAGGCTAACTTTCATCTACAAGCATATCATAACAAACCGAATACAGATTCGTAATTATTATATTATTACTAACATTTTGGATATTCTAACTCATATTTTAGTGCTTGCTACGTAAACTTATCATTAGATATTCTTTTCTTACTTTACTTCTTCACTTTTAATAGGCTAACTTTCATCTACAAGCATATCTTAACAAACCGAATACAGATTCGTAATTATTATATTATTATTAACATTTTGGATATTCTAACTCATATTTTAGTGCTTGCTACGTAAACTTATCATTAGATCTTCTTTTCCTTACTTATTATTCTACTTCTTCACTTTTCACTTTTAATAGGCTAACTTTCATCTACAAGCATATCTTAACAAACCGAATACAGATTCGTAATTATTATATTATTACTAACATTTTGGATATTCTAACTCATATTTTAGTGCTTGCTACGTAAACTTATCATTAGATCTTCTTTTCTTACTTTACTTCTTCACTTTTAATAGGCTAACTTTCATCTACAAGCATATCTTAACAAACCGAATACAGATTCGTAATTATTATATTATTACTAACATTTTGGATATTCTAACTCATATTTTAGTGCTTGCTACGTAAACTTATCATTAGATCTTCTTTTCTTACTTTACTTCTTCACTTTTCAAAATACTTATTACTTTTCAAAAGCATACTCCTTAAAACTTATTATTCTATCTTCTTTTCTTACTTTACTTCTTCACTTTTAATAGGCTAACTTTCATCTACAAGCATATCTTAACAAACCGAATACAGATTCGTAATTATTATATTATTACTAACATTTTGGATATTCTAACTCATATTTTAGTGCTTGCTACGTAAACTTATCATTAGATATTCTTTTCTTACTTTACTTCTTCACTTTTAATAGGCTAACTTTCATCTACAAGCATATCATAACAAACCGAATACAGATTCGTAATTATTATATTATTACTAACATTTTGGATATTCTAACTCATATTTTAGTGCTTGCTACGTAAACTTATCATTAGATATTCTTTTCTTACTTTACTTCTTCACTTTTAATAGGCTAACTTTCATCTACAAGCATATCTTAACAAACCGAATACAGATTCGTAATTATTATATTATTATTAACATTTTGGATATTCTAACTCATATTTTAGTGCTTGCTACGTAAACTTATCATTAGATCTTCTTTTCTTACTTTACTTCTTCACTTTTCAAAATACTTATTACTTTTCAAAAGCATACTCCTTAAAACTTATTATTCTATCTTCTTTTCTTACTTTACTTCTTCACTTTTAATAGGCTAACTTTCATCTACAAGCATATCTTAACAAACCGAATACAGATTCGTAATTATTATATTATTACTAACATTTTGGATATTCTAACTCATATTTTAGTGCTTGCTACGTAAACTTATCATTAGATATTCTTTTCTTACTTTACTTCTTCACTTTTAATAGGCTAACTTTCATCTACAAGCATATCTTAACAAACCGAATACAGATTCGTAATTATTATATTATTATTAACATTTTGGATATTCTAACTCATATTTTAGTGCTTGCTACGTAAACTTATCATTAGATATTCTTTTCTTACTTTACTTCTTCACTTTTAATAGGCTAACTTTCATCTACAAGCATATCTTAACAAACCGAATACAGATTCGTAATTATTATATTATTATTAACATTTTGGATATTCTAACTCATATTTTAGTGCTTGCTACGTAAACTTATCATTAGATCTTCTTTTCTTACTTTACTTCTTCACTTTTAATAGGCTAACTTTCATCTACAAGCATATCTTAACAAACCGAATACAGATTCGTAATTATTATATTATTACTAACATTTTGGATATTCTAACTCATATTTTAGTGCTTGCTACGTAAACTTATCATTAGATATTCTTTTCTTACTTTACTTTTCACTTTTAATAGGCTAACTTTCATCTACAAGCATATCTTAACAAACCGAATACAGATTCGTAATTATTATATTATTACTAACATTTTGGATATTCTAACTCATATTTTAGTGCTTGCTACGTAAACTTATCATTAGATATTCTTTTTCTTACTTTACTTCTTCACTTTTAATAGGCTAACTTTCATCTATCATAACAAACCGAATACAGATTCGTAATTATTATATTATTACTAACATTTTGGATATTCTAATCTTCTTTACGTCTTACTTAGATACTTCTTACTTTACTTCACTTTTAATAGGCTAACTTTCATCTACAAGCATATCTTAACAAACCGAATACAGATTCGTAATTATTATATTATTATTAACATTTTGGATATTCTAACTCATATTTTAGTGCTTGCTACGTAAACTTATCATTAGATCTTCTTTTCTTACTTTACTTCTTCACTTTTCAAAATACTTATTACTTTTCAAAAGCATACTCCTTAAAACTTATTATTCTATCTTCTTTTCTTACTTTACTTCTTCACTTTTAATAGGCTAACTTTCATCTACAAGCATATCTTAACAAACCGAATACAGATTCGTAATTATTATATTATTACTAACATTTTGGATATTCTAACTCATATTTTAGTGCTTGCTACGTAAACTTATCATTAGATATTCTTTTCTTACTTTACTTCTTCACTTTTAATAGGCTAACTTTCATCTACAAGCATATCATAACAAACCGAATACAGATTCGTAATTATTATATTATTACTAACATTTTGGATATTCTAACTCATATTTTAGTGCTTGCTACGTAAACTTATCATTAGATATTCTTTTCTTACTTTACTTCTTCACTTTTAATAGGCTAACTTTCATCTACAAGCATATCTTAACAAACCGAATACAGATTCGTAATTATTATATTATTACTAACATTTTGGATATTCTAACTCATATTTTAGTGCTTGCTACGTAAACTTATCATTAGATCTTCTCTTCTTACTTTACTTCTTCACTTTTCAAAATACTTATTACTTTTCAAAAGCATACTCCTTAAAACTTATTATTCTATCTTCTTTTCTTACTTTACTTCTTCACTTTTAATAGGCTAACTTTCATCTACAAGCATATCTTAACAAACCGAATACAGATTCGTAATTATTATATTATTACTAACATTTTGGATATTCTAACTCATATTTTAGTGCTTGCTACGTAAACTTATCATTAGATATTCTTTTCTTACTTTACTTCTTCACTTTTAATAGGCTAACTTTCATCTACAAGCATATCTTAACAAACCGAATACAGATTCGTAATTATTATATTATTACTAACATTTTGGATATTCTAACTCATATTTTAGTGCTTGCTACGTAAACTTATCATTAGATATTCTTTTCTTACTTTACTTCTTCACTTTTAATAGGCTAACTTTCATCTACAAGCATATCTTAACAAACCGAATACAGATTCGTAATTATTATATTATTACTAACATTTTGGATATTCTAACTCATATTTTAGTGCTTGCTACGTAAACTTATCATTAGATATTCTTTTCTTACTTTACTTCTTCACTTTTAATAGGCTAACTTTCATCTACAAGCATATCTTAACAAACCGAATACAGATTCGTAATTATTATATTATTATTAACATTTTGGATATTCTAACTCATATTTTAGTGCTTGCTACGTAAACTTATCATTAGATCTTCTTTTCTTACTTTACTTCTTCACTTTTCAAAATACTTATTACTTTTCAAAAGCATACTCCTTAAAACTTATTATTCTATCTTCTTTTCTTACTTTACTTCTTCACTTTTAATAGGCTAACTTTCATCTACAAGCATATCTTAACAAACCGAATACAGATTCGTAATTATTATATTATTACTAACATTTTGGATATTCTAACTCATATTTTAGTGCTTGCTACGCTATCATTAGATATTCTTTTCTTACTTTACTTCTTCACTTATCATTAGATATTCTTTTCTTACTTTACTTCTTCACTTTTAATAGGCTAACTTTCATCTACAAGCATATCTTAACAAACCGAATACAGATTCGTAATTATTATATTATTACTAACATTTTGGATATTCTAACTCATATTTTAGTGCTTGCTACGTAAACTTATCATTAGATATTCTTTTCTTACTTTACTTCTTCACTTTTAATAGGCTAACTTTCATCTACAAGCATATCTTAACAAACCGAATACAGATTCGTAATTATTATATTATTATTAACATTTTGGATATTCTAACTCATATTTTAGTGCTTGCTACGTAAACTTATCATTAGATCTTCTTTTCTTACTTTACTTCTTCACTTTTCAAAATACTTATTACTTTTCAAAAGCATACTCCTTAAAACTTATTATTCTATCTTCTTTTCTTACTTTACTTCTTCACTTTTAATAGGCTAACTTTCATCTACAAGCATATCTTAACAAACCGAATACAGATTCGTAATTATTATATTATTACTAACATTTTGGATATTCTAACTCATATTTTAGTGCTTGCTTTACTTCTTCACTTTTAATAGGTAATATCATAACAAACCGAATACAGATTCATTAGATATTACGTTTTCTTACTTACTTTACTTCTTCACTTTTAATAGGCTAACTTTCATCTACAAGCATATCTTAACAAACCGAATACAGATTCGTAATTATTATATTATTATTAACATTTTGGATATTCTAACTCATATTTTAGTGCTTGCTACGTAAACTTATCATTAGATCTTCTTTTCTTACTTTACTTCTTCACTTTTCAAAATACTTATTACTTTTCAAAAGCATACTCCTTAAAACTTATTATTCTATCTTCTTTTCTTACTTTACTTCTTCACTTTTAATAGGCTAACTTTCATCTACAAGCATATCTTAACAAACCGAATACAGATTCGTAATTATTATATTATTACTAACATTTTGGATATTCTAACTCATATTTTAGTGCTTGCTACGTAAACTTATCATTAGATATTCTTTTCTTACTTTACTTCTTCACTTTTAATAGGCTAACTTTCATCTACAAGCATATCATAACAAACCGAATACAGATTCGTAATTATTATATTATTACTAACATTTTGGATATTCTAACTCATATTTTAGTGCTTGCTACGTAAACTTATCATTAGATATTCTTTTCTTACTTTACTTCTTCACTTTTAATAGGCTAACTTTCATCTACAAGCATATCTTAACAAACCGAATACAGATTCGTAATTATTATATTATTATTAACATTTTGGATATTCTAACTCATATTTTAGTGCTTGCTACGTAAACTTATCATTAGATCTTCTTTTCTTACTTTACTTCTTCACTTTTCAAAATACTTATTACTTTTCAAAAGCATACTCCTTAAAACTTATTATTCTATCTTCTTTTCTTACTTTACTTCTTCACTTTTAATAGGCTAACTTTCATCTACAAGCATATCTTAACAAACCGAATACAGATTCGTAATTATTATATTATTACTAACATTTTGGATATTCTAACTCATATTTTAGTGCTTGCTACGTAAACTTATCATTAGATCTTCTTTTCTTACTTTACTTCTTCACTTTTAATAGGCTAACTTTCATCTACAAGCATATCTTAACAAACCGAATACAGATTCGTAATTATTATATTATTATTAACATTTTGGATATTCTAACTCATATTTTAGTGCTTGCTACGTAAACTTATCATTAGATCTTCTTTTCTTACTTTACTTCTTCACTTTTCAAAATACTTATTACTTTTCAAAAGCATACTCCTTAAAACTTATTATTCTATCTTCTTTTCTTACTTTACTTCTTCACTTTTAATAGGCTAACTTTCATCTACAAGCATATCTTAACAAACCGAATACAGATTCGTAATTATTATATTATTACTAACATTTTGGATATTCTAACTCATATTTTAGTGCTTGCTACGTAAACTTATCATTAGATATTCTTTTCTTACTTTACTTCTTCACTTTTAATAGGCTAACTTTCATCTACAAGCATATCATAACAAACCGAATACAGATTCGTAATTATTATATTATTACTAACATTTTGGATATTCTAACTCATATTTTAGTGCTTGCTACGTAAACTTATCATTAGATACTTTACTTTTCTTAACTTTCATTACAAGCATACTTAACAAACCGAATCAGATTCGTAATTATTATATTATTATTAACTTTTCTAACTCATAAGTGCTTGCTACGTAAACTTATCATTAGATCTTCTTTTCTTACTTTACTTCTTCACTTTTTACATTCTTTTAAAAGCATATCTTAACAAACCATACTCCTTAAAACTTATTATTCTATCTTCTTTTCTTACTTTACTTCTTCACTTTTAATAGGCTAACTTTCATCTACAAGCATATCTTAACAAACCGAATACAGATTCGTAATTATTATATTATTACTAACATTTTGGATATTCTAACTCATATTTTAGTGCTTGCTACGTAAACTTATCATTAGATATTCTTTTCTTACTTTACTTCTTCACTTTTAATAGGCTAACTTTCATCTACAAGCATATCATAACAAACCGAATACAGATTCGTAATTATTATATTATTACTAACATTTTGGATATTCTAACTCATATTTTAGTGCTTGCTACGTAAACTTATCATTAGATATTCTTTTCTTACTTTACTTCTTCACTTTTAATAGGCTAACTTTCATCTACAAGCATATCTTAACAAACCGAATACAGATTCGTAATTATTATATTATTATTAACATTTTGGATATTCTAACTCATATTTTAGTGCTTGCTACGTAAACTTATCATTAGATCTTCTTTTCTTACTTTACTTCTTCACTTTTCAAAATACTTATTACTTTTCAAAAGCATACTCCTTAAAACTTATTATTCTATCTTCTTTTCTTACTTTACTTCTTCACTTTTAATAGGCTAACTTTCATCTACAAGCATATCTTAACAAACCGAATACAGATTCGTAATTATTATATTATTACTAACATTTTGGATATTCTAACTCATATTTTAGTGCTTGCTACGTAAACTTATCATTAGATATTCTTTTCTTACTTTACTTCTTCACTTTTAATAGGCTAACTTTCATCTACAAGCATATCTTAACAAACCGAATACAGATTCGTAATTATTATATTATTATTAACATTTTGGATATTCTAACTCATATTTTAGTGCTTGCTACGTAAACTTATCATTAGATATTCTTTTCTTACTTTACTTCTTCACTTTTAATAGGCTAACTTTCATCTACAAGCATATCTTAACAAACCGAATACAGATTCGTAATTATTATATTATTACTAACATTTTGGATATTCTAACTCATATTTTAGTGCTTGCTACGTAAACTTATCATTAGATCTTCTTTTCTTACTTTACTTCTTCACTTTTAATAGGCTAACTTTCATCTACAAGCATATCTTAACAAACCGAATACAGATTCGTAATTATTATATTATTATTAACATTTTGGATATTCTAACTCATATTTTAGTGCTTGCTACGTAAACTTATCATTAGATCTTCTTTTCTTACTTTACTTCTTCACTTTTCAAAATACTTATTACTTTTCAAAAGCATACTCCTTAAAACTTATTATTCTATCTTCTTTTCTTACTTTACTTCTTCACTTTTAATAGGCTAACTTTCATCTACAAGCATATCTTAACAAACCGAATACAGATTCGTAATTATTATATTATTACTAACATTTTGGATATTCTAACTCATATTTTAGTGCTTGCTACGTAAACTTATCATTAGATATTCTTTTCTTACTTTACTTCTTCACTTTTAATAGGCTAACTTTCATCTACAAGCATATCTTAACAAACCGAATACAGATTCGTAATTATTATATTATTATTAACATTTTGGATATTCTAACTCATATTTTAGTGCTTGCTACGTAAACTTATCATTAGATCTTCTTTTCTTACTTTACTTCTTCACTTTTCAAAATACTTATTACTTCTCAAAAGCATACTCTTTAAAACTGATTATTCTATCTTCTTTTCTTACTTTACTTCTTCACTTTTAATAGGCTAACTTTCATCTACAAGCATATCTAACAAACCAAAGATTCGTAATTATTATATTATTACTCATTTTGGAATTTTAGTGCTTGCTACGTAAACTTATCATTAGATATTCTTTTCTTACTTTACTTCTTCACTTTTAATAGGCTAACTTTCATCTACAAGCATATCTTAACAAACCGAATACAGATTCGTAATTATTTATATTATTACTAACATTTTGGATATTCTAACTCATATTTTAGTGCTTGCTACGTAAACTTATCATTAGATCTTCTTTTCTTACTTTACTTCTTCACTTTTAATAGGCTAACTTTCATCTACAAGCATATCTTAACAAACCGAATACAGATTCGTAATTATTATATTATTATTAACATTTTGGATATTCTAACTCATATTTTAGTGCTTGCTACGTAAACTTATCATTAGATCTTCTTTTCTTACTTTACTTCTTCACTTTTCAAAATACTTATTACTTTTCAAAAGCATACTCCTTAAAACTTATTATTCTATCTTCTTTTCTTACTTTACTTCTTCACTTTTAATAGGCTAACTTTCATCTACAAGCATATCTTAACAAACCGAATACAGATTCGTAATTATTATATTATTACTAACATTTTGGATATTCTAACTCATATTTTAGTGCTTGCTACGTAAACTTATCATTAGATATTCTTTTCTTACTTTACTTCTTCACTTTTAATAGGCTAACTTTCATCTACAAGCATATCTTAACAAACCGAATACAGATTCGTAATTATTATATTATTACTAACATTTTGGATATTCTAACTCATATTTTAGTGCTTGCTACGTAAACTTATCATTAGATATTCTTTTCTTACTTTACTTCTTCACTTTTAATAGGCTAACTTTCATCTACAAGCATATCTTAACAAACCGAATACAGATTCGTAATTATTATATTATTACTAACATTTTGGATATTCTAACTCATATTTTAGTGCTTGCTACGTAAACTTATCATTAGATCTTCTTTTCTTACTTTACTTCTTCACTTTTAATAGGCTAACTTTCATCTACAAGCATATCTTAACAAACCGAATACAGATTCGTAATTATTATATTATATTAACATTTTGGATATTCTAACTCATATTTTAGTGCTTGCTACGTAAACTTATCATTAGATCTTCTTTTCTTACTTTACTTCTTCACTTTTCAAAATACTTATTACTTTTCAAAGCATACTCCTTAAAACTTATTATTCTATCTTCTTTTCTTACTTTACTTCTTCACTTTTAATAGGCTAACTTTCATCTACAAGCATATCTTAACAAACCGAATACAGATTCGTAATTATTATATTATTACTAACATTTTGGATATTCTAAACTCATATTTAGTGCTTGCTACGTAAACTTATCATTAGATATTCTTTTCTTACTTTACTTCTTCACTTTTAATAGGCTAACTTTCATCTACAAGCATATCTTAACAAACGAATACAGATCGTAATTATTATATTATTATTAACATTTTGGATATTCTAACTCATATTTTAGTGCTTGCTACGTAAACTTATCATTAGATCTTCTTTTCTTACTTTACTTCTTCACTTTTCAAAATACTTATACTTTTCAAAAGCATACTCCTTAAAACTTATTATTCTATCTTCTTTTCTTACTTTACTTCTTCACTTTTAATAGGCTAACTTTCATCTACAAGCATATCTTAACAAACCGAATACAGATTCGTAATTATTATATTATTACTAACATTTTGGATATTCTAACTCATATTTTAGTGCTTGCTACGTAAACTTATCATTAGATATTCTTTTCTTACTTTACTTCTTCACTTTTAATAGGCTAACTTTCATCTACAAGCATATCTTAACAAACCGAATACAGATTCGTAATTATTATATTATTATTAACATTTTGGATATTCTAACTCATATTTTAGTGCTTGCTACGTAAACTTATCATTAGATCTTCTTTTCTTACTTTACTTCTTCACTTTTCAAAATACTTATTACTTTTCAAAAGCATACTCCTTAAAACTTATTATTCTATCTTCTTTTCTTACTTTACTTCTTCACTTTTAATAGGCTAACTTTCATCTACAAGCATATCTTAACAAACCGAATACAGATTCGTAATTATTATATTATTACTAACATTTTGGATATTCTAACTCATATTTTAGTGCTTGCTACGTAAACTTATCATTAGATATTCTTTTCTTACTTTACTTCTTCACTTTTAATAGGCTAACTTTCATCTACAAGCATATCATAACAAACCGAATACAGATTCGTAATTATTATATTATTACTAACATTTTGGATATTCTAACTCATATTTTAGTGCTTGCTACGTAAACTTATCATTAGATATTCTTTTCTTACTTTACTTCTTCACTTTTAATAGGCTAACTTTCATCTACAAGCATATCTTAACAAACCGAATACAGATTCGTAATTATTATATTATTACTAACATTTTGGATATTCTAACTCATATTTTAGTGCTTGCTACGTAAACTTATCATTAGATATTCTTTTCTTACTTTACTTCTTCACTTTTAATAGGCTAACTTTCATCTACAAGCATATCTTAACAAACCGAATACAGATTCGTAATTATTATATTATTATTAACATTTTGGATATTCTAACTCATATTTTAGTGCTTGCTACGTAAACTTATCATTAGATCTTCTTTTCTTACTTTACTTCTTCACTTTTCAAAATACTTATTACTTTTCAAAAGCATACTCCTTAAAACTTATTATTCTATCTTCTTTTCTTACTTTACTTCTTCACTTTTAATAGGCTAACTTTCATCTACAAGCATATCTTAACAAACCGAATACAGATTCGTAATTATTATATTATTACTAACATTTTGGATATTCTAACTCATATTTTAGTGCTTGCTACGTAAACTTATCATTAGATATTCTTTTCTTACTTTACTTCTTCACTTTTAATAGGCTAACTTTCATCTACAAGCATATCATAACAAACCGAATACAGATTCGTAATTATTATATTATTACTAACATTTTGGATATTCTAACTCATATTTTAGTGCTTGCTACGTAAACTTATCATTAGATATTCTTTTCTTACTTTACTTCTTCACTTTTAATAGGCTAACTTTCATCTACAAGCATATCTTAACAAACCGAATACAGATTCGTAATTATTATATTATTATTAACATTTTGGATATTCTAACTCATATTTTAGTGCTTGCTACGTAAACTTATCATTAGATATTCTTTTCTTACTTTACTTCTTCACTTTTAATAGGCTAACTTTCATCTACAAGCATATCTTAACAAACCGAATACAGATTCGTAATTATTATATTATTACTAACATTTTGGATATTCTAACTCATATTTTAGTGCTTGCTACGTAAACTTATCATTAGATATTCTTTTCTTACTTTACTTCTTCACTTTTCAAAATACTTATTACTTCTCAAAACATTCTCTTTGAAACTGAAATTCTATCTTCTTTTCTTACTTTACTTCTTCACTTTTCAAAATACTTATTACTTCTCAAAACATTCTCTTTGAAACTGAAATTCTATCTTCTTTTCTTACTTTACTTCTTCACTTTTAATAGGCTAACTTTCATCTACAAGCATATCTTAACAAACCGAATACAGATTCGTAATTATTATATTATTACTAACATTTTGGATATTCTAACTCATATTTTAGTGCTTGCTACGTAAACTTATCATTAGATATTCTTTTCTTACTTTACTTCTTCACTTTTAATAGGCTAACTTTCATCTACAAGCATATCTTAACAAACCGAATACAGATTCGTAATTATTATATTATTATTAACATTTTGGATATTCTAACTCATATTTTAGTGCTTGCTACGTAAACTTATCATTAGATCTTCTTTTCTTACTTTACTTCTTCACTTTTCAAAATACTTATTACTTTTCAAAAGCATACTCCTTAAAACTTATTATTCTATCTTCTTTTCTTACTTTACTTCTTCACTTTTAATAGGCTAACTTTCATCTACAAGCATATCTTAACAAACCGAATACAGATTCGTAATTATTATATTATTACTAACATTTTGGATATTCTAACTCATATTTTAGTGCTTGCTACGTAAACTTATCATTAGATATTCTTTTCTTACTTTACTTCTTCACTTTTAATAGGCTAACTTTCATCTACAAGCATATCTTAACAAACCGAATACAGATTCGTAATTATTATATTATTATTAACATTTTGGATATTCTAACTCATATTTTAGTGCTTGCTACGTAAACTTATCATTAGATATTCTTTTCTTACTTTACTTCTTCACTTTTAATAGGCTAACTTTCATCTACAAGCATATCATAACAAACCGAATACAGATTCGTAATTATTATATTATTACTAACATTTTGGATATTCTAACTCATATTTTAGTGCTTGCTACGTAAACTTATCATTAGATATTCTTTTCTTACTTTACTTCTTCACTTTTAATAGGCTAACTTTCATCTACAAGCATATCATAACAAACCGAATACAGATTCGTAATTATTATATTATTACTAACATTTTGGATATTCTAACTCATATTTTAGTGCTTGCTACGTAAACTTATCATTAGATATTCTTTTCTTACTTTACTTCTTCACTTTTAATAGGCTAACTTTCATCTACAAGCATATCTTAACAAACCGAATACAGATTCGTAATTATTATATTATTATTAACATTTTGGATATTCTAACTCATATTTTAGTGCTTGCTACGTAAACTTATCATTAGATATTCTTTTCTTACTTTACTTCTTCACTTTTAATAGGCTAACTTTCATCTACAAGCATATCTTAACAAACCGAATACAGATTCGTAATTATTATATTATTACTAACATTTTGGATATTCTAACTCATATTTTAGTGCTTGCTACGTAAACTTATCATTAGATATTCTTTTCTTACTTTACTTCTTCACTTTTCAAAATACTTATTACTTCTCAAAACATTCTCTTTGAAACTGAAATTCTATCTTCTTTTCTTACTTTACTTCTTCACTTTTCAAAATACTTATTACTTCTCAAAACATTCTCTTTGAAACTGAAATTCTATCTTCTTTTCTTACTTTACTTCTTCACTTTTAATAGGCTAACTTTCATCTACAAGCATATCTTAACAAACCGAATACAGATTCGTAATTATTATATTATTACTAACATTTTGGATATTCTAACTCATATTTTAGTGCTTGCTACGTAAACTTATCATTAGATATTCTTTTCTTACTTTACTTCTTCACTTTTAATAGGCTAACTTTCATCTACAAGCATATCTTAACAAACCGAATACAGATTCGTAATTATTATATTATTATTAACATTTTGGATATTCTAACTCATATTTTAGTGCTTGCTACGTAAACTTATCATTAGATCTTCTTTTCTTACTTTACTTCTTCACTTTTCAAAATACTTATTACTTTTCAAAAGCATACTCCTTAAAACTTATTATTCTATCTTCTTTTCTTACTTTACTTCTTCACTTTTAATAGGCTAACTTTCATCTACAAGCATATCTTAACAAACCGAATACAGATTCGTAATTATTATATTATTACTAACATTTTGGATATTCTAACTCATATTTTAGTGCTTGCTACGTAAACTTATCATTAGATATTCTTTTCTTACTTTACTTCTTCACTTTTAATAGGCTAACTTTCATCTACAAGCATATCTTAACAAACCGAATACAGATTCGTAATTATTATATTATTATTAACATTTTGGATATTCTAACTCATATTTTAGTGCTTGCTACGTAAACTTATCATTAGATATTCTTTTCTTACTTTACTTCTTCACTTTTAATAGGCTAACTTTCATCTACAAGCATATCATAACAAACCGAATACAGATTCGTAATTATTATATTATTACTAACATTTTGGATATTCTAACTCATATTTTAGTGCTTGCTACGTAAACTTATCATTAGATATTCTTTTCTTACTTTACTTCTTCACTTTTAATAGGCTAACTTTCATCTACAAGCATATCATAACAAACCGAATACAGATTCGTAATTATTATATTATTACTAACATTTTGGATATTCTAACTCATATTTTAGTGCTTGCTACGTAAACTTATCATTAGATATTCTTTTCTTACTTTACTTCTTCACTTTTCAAAATACTTATTACTTCTCAAAACATTCTCTTTGAAACTGAAATTCTATCTTCTTTTCTTACTTTACTTCTTCACTTTTAATAGGCTAACTTTCATCTACAAGCATATCTTAACAAACCGAATACAGATTCGTAATTATTATATTATTACTAACATTTTGGATATTCTAACTCATATTTTAGTGCTTGCTACGTAAACTTATCATTAGATATTCTTTTCTTACTTTACTTCTTCACTTTTAATAGGCTAACTTTCATCTACAAGCATATCTTAACAAACCGAATACAGATTCGTAATTATTATATTATTATTAACATTTTGGATATTCTAACTCATATTTTAGTGCTTGCTACGTAAACTTATCATTAGATCTTCTTTTCTTACTTTACTTCTTCACTTTTCAAAATACTTATTTACTTTTCAAAAGCATACTCCTTAAAACTTATTATTCTATCTTCTTTTCTTACTTTACTTCTTCACTTTTAATAGGCTAACTTTCATCTACAAGCATATCTTAACAAACCGAATACAGATTCGTAATTATTATATTATTACTAACATTTTGGATATTCTAACTCATATTTTAGTGCTTGCTACGTAAACTTATCATTAGATATTCTTTTCTTACTTTACTTCTTCACTTTTAATAGGCTAACTTTCATCTACAAGCATATCTTAACAAACCGAATACAGATTCGTAATTATTATATTATTATTAACATTTTGGATATTCTAACTCATATTTTAGTGCTTGCTACGTAAACTTATCATTAGATATTCTTTTCTTACTTTACTTCTTCACTTTTAATAGGCTAACTTTCATCTACAAGCATATCATAACAAACCGAATACAGATTCGTAATTATTATATTATTACTAACATTTTGGATATTCTAACTCATATTTTAGTGCTTGCTACGTAAACTTATCATTAGATATTCTTTTCTTACTTTACTTCTTCACTTTTAATAGGCCTAACTTTCATCTACAAGCATATCATAACAAACCGAATACAGATTCGTAATTATTATATTATTACTAACATTTTGGATATTCTAACTCATATTTTAGTGCTTGCTACGTAAACTTATCATTAGATATTCTTTTCTTACTTTACTTCTTCACTTTTCAAAATACTTATTACTTCTCAAAACATTCTCTTTGAAACTGAAATTCTATCTTCTTTTCTTACTTTACTTCTTCACTTTTCAAAATACTTATTACTTCTCAAAACATTCTCTTTGAAACTGAAATTCTATCTTCTTTTCTTACTTTACTTCTTCACTTTTAATAGGCTAACTTTCATCTACAAGCATATCTTAACAAACCGAATACAGATTCGTAATTATTATATTATTACTAACATTTTGGATATTCTAACTCATATTTTAGTGCTTGCTACGTAAACTTATCATTAGATATTCTTTTCTTACTTTACTTCTTCACTTTTAATAGGCTAACTTTCATCTACAAGCATATCTTAACAAACCGAATACAGATTCGTAATTATTATATTATTATTAACATTTTGGATATTCTAACTCATATTTTAGTGCTTGCTACGTAAACTTATCATTAGATCTTCTTTTCTTACTTTACTTCTTCACTTTTCAAAATACTTATTACTTTTCAAAAGCATACTCCTTAAAACTTATTATTCTATCTTCTTTTCTTACTTTACTTCTTCACTTTTAATAGGCTAACTTTCATCTACAAGCATATCTTAACAAACCGAATACAGATTCGTAATTATTATATTATTACTAACATTTTGGATATTCTAACTCATATTTTAGTGCTTGCTACGTAAACTTATCATTAGATATTCTTTTCTTACTTTACTTCTTCACTTTTAATAGGCTAACTTTCATCTACAAGCATATCTTAACAAACCGAATACAGATTCGTAATTATTATATTATTATTAACATTTTGGATATTCTAACTCATATTTTAGTGCTTGCTACGTAAACTTATCATTAGATATTCTTTTCTTACTTTACTTCTTCACTTTTAATAGGCTAACTTTCATCTACAAGCATATCATAACAAACCGAATACAGATTCGTAATTATTATATTATTACTAACATTTTGGATATTCTAACTCATATTTTAGTGCTTGCTACGTAAACTTATCATTAGATATTCTTTTCTTACTTTACTTCTTCACTTTTAATAGGCTAACTTTCATCTACAAGCATATCATAACAAACCGAATACAGATTCGTAATTATTATATTATTACTAACATTTTGGATATTCTAACTCATATTTTAGTGCTTGCTACGTAAACTTATCATTAGATATTCTTTTCTTACTTTACTTCTTCACTTTTAATAGGCTAACTTTCA
>CAMPDV010003857.1:0-44820 GCA_946699065.1 Loxodes magnus
GTAAAGTGAAGAAGAAAAGTAGAAAAGAAGAGTAATTTAGTTTATAAGTGTTTAAGCTTTGATAATAGTTATAAAGAGTAGTAAGTTTGAAAAGTAAAGTGAAGAAGAAAAGTAAGAAAAGAAGAGTAATTTAGTTTTAAAGTTTGTAAGCTTTGATAAGATAAGAGTTATTAAGAGTAGTAAGTTTGAAAAGTAAAGTAAAGAAGAAAAGTAAGAAAAGAAGAGTAATTTCAGTTTTTAAGTGTTAAAGCTTTGATAAGAGTAATAAAGAGTAGTTAGTTTTAAAGTAAAGTGAAGAAGAAAAGTGAGAAAAAAAGAGTAATTTAGTTTTTAAGTGTTTAAGCTTTGATAAGAGTTATTAAGAGTGGTTAGTTTGAAAAGTAAAGTGAAGAAGAAAAGTAGAAAAGAAGAGTAATTTAGTTTTTAAGTGTTTAAGCTTTGATAAGAGTAATAAAGAGTAGTTAGTTTGAAAAGTAAAGTGAAGAAGAAAAGTAAGAAAAGAAGAGTAATTTAATTTTTAGTGTTGAAGCTTTGATAAGAGTTATTAAGAGTAGTTAGTTTGAAAAGTAAAGTGAAGAAGAAAAGTAAGAAAAGAAGAGTAATTTAAGTTTTTAAGTGTTTAAGCTTTGATAAGGTTATTAAAAGTAGTTAGTTTGAAAAATAAAGTGAAGAAGAAAAGTAAGAAAAGAAGAGTAATTTAATTTTTAGTGTTGAAGCTTTGATAAGAGTTATTAAGAGTAGTTAGTTTTAAAAGTAAAGTGAAGAAGAAAAGTAAGAAAAGAAGAGTAATTTAGTTTTTAAGTTGTAAGCTTTGAAAAGATAAGATTTATGAAGAGTGGTTAATTTGAAAAATAAAGTGAAGAAGAAAAGTAAGAAAAGAAGAGTAATTTAAATTTTAAAATATGTAAGCTTTGATATGATAAGAGTTATTAAGAGTAGTTGGTTTGAAAAGTAAAGGGAAGAAGAAAAGTAAGAAAAGAAGTTTAATTTAGTTTTCAAGTTTGTAAGCTTTGATATGATAAGAGCATAAGTAGTAGTTAGTTTGAAAAATAAAGTGAAGAAGAAAAGTAGAAAAGAAGAGTAATTTAGTTTATAAGTGTTTAAGCTTTGATAATAGTTATAAAGAGTAGTTAGTTTTAAAAGTAAAGTGAAGAAGAAAAGTAAGAAAAGAAGAGTAATTTAGTTTTAAAGTTTGTAAGCTTTGATAATAGTTATAAAGAGTAGTAAGTTTGAAAAGTAAAGTGAAGAAGAAAAGTAAGAAAAGAAGAGTAATTTAGTTTTTATGTGTTTAAGCTTTGATAAGATAAGAGTTATTAAGAGTGGTTAGTTTGAAAAGTAAAGTGAAGAAGAAAAGTAAGAAAAGAAGAGTAATTTCAGTTTTTAAGTGTTTAAGCTTTGATAAGATAAGAGTTATTAAGATCAGTAAGTTTGAAAAGTAAAGTGAAGAAGAAAAGTAAGAAAAGAAGAGTAATTTTTTTTTTAAGTGTTTAAGTTTGATAAAAGTTAGAAAGAGTAGTAAGTTTGAAAAGTAAAGTGAAGAAGAAAAGTAGAAAAGAAGAGTAATTTTGTTTTTATGTGTTTAAGCTTTGATAAGAGTAATAAAGAGTAGTTAGTTTTAAAAGTAAAGTGAAGAATAAAAGTAAGAAAAGAAGAGTAATTTAATTTTTAGTGTTGAAGCTTTGATAAGGTTATTAAAAGTAGTTAGTTTGAAAAATAAAGTGAAGAAGAAAAGTAAGAAAAGAAGAGTAATTTAAGTTTTTAAGTTTGTAAGCTTTGATAAAAGTTATTAAGAGTAGTTAGTTTTAAAAGCTAAGTGAAGAAGAAAAGTAAGAAAAGAAGAGTAATTTAGTTTTTAAGTGTTTAAGCTTTGATAAGAGTAATAAAGAGTAGTTAGTTTTAAAAGTAAAGTGAAGAAGAAAAGTAAGAAAAGAAGAGTAATTTAAGTTTTTAAGTGTTTAAGCTTTGATAAGATAAGAGTTATTAAGAGTAGTAAGTTTGAAAAGTAAAGTGAAGAAGAAAAGTAAGAAAAGAAGAGTAATTTAGTTTTAAAGTTTGTAAGCTTTGATAAGATAAGAGTTATTAAGAGTAGTAAGTTTGAAAAGTAAAGTGAAGAAGAAAAGTAAGAAAAGAAGAGTAATTTAGTTTTAAAGTTTGTAAGCTTTGATAAGATAAGAGTTATTAAGAGTAGTAAGTTTGAAAAGTAAAGTGAAGAAGAAAAGTAAGAAAAGAAGAGTAATTTAGTTTTTAAGTGTTTAAGCTTTGATAAGATAAGAGTTATAAAGAGTAGTAAGTTTGAAAAGTAAAGTGAAGAAGAAAAGTAAGAAAAGAAGAGTAATTTAGTTTTTATGTGTTTAAGCTTTGATAAGATAAGAGTTATTAAGAGTGGTTAGTTTGAAAAGTAAAGTGAAGAAGAAAAGTAAGAAAAGAAGAGTAATTTAGTTTTTATGTGTTTAAGCTTTGATAAGATAAGAGTTATTAAGAGTGGTTAGTTTGAAAAGTAAAGTGAAGAAGAAAAGTAAGAAAATAAGAGTAATTTAGTTTTTAAGTGTTTAAGCTTTGATAAGATAAGAGTTATTAAGAGTAGTAAGTTTGAAAAGTAAAGTGAAGAAGAAAAGTAAGAAAAGAAGAGTAATTTTGTTTTTAAGTGTTTAAGCTTTGATAAAAGTTATTAAGAGTAGTAAGTTTGAAAAGTAAAGTGAAGAAGAAAAGTAAGAAAAGAAGAGTAATTTAGTTTTTAAGTGTTTAAGCTTTGATAAGAGTAATAAAGAGTAGTTAGTTTTAAAAGTAAAGTGAAGAAGAAAAGTAAGAAAAGAAGAGTAATTTAATTTTTAGTGTTGAAGTTTTGATAAGGTTATTAAAAGTAGTTAGTTTGAAAAATAAAGTGAAGAAGAAAAGTAAGAAAAGAAGAGTAATTTAAGTTTTTAAGTGTTGAAGCTTTGATAAAAGTTATTAAGAGTAGTTAGTTTTAAAAGTAAAGTGAAGAAGAAAAGTAAGAAAAGAAGAGTAATTTAGTTTTCAAGTTTGTAAGCTTTGATAAGATAAGAGTTATTAAGAGTGGTTAGTTTGAAAAGTAAAGTGAAGAAGAAAAGTAAGAAAAGAAGAGTAATTTAGTTTTTAAGTGTTTAAGCTTTGATAAGATAAGAGTTATTAAGAGTAGTAAGTTTGAAAAGTAAAGTGAAGAAGAAAAGTAGAAAAGAAGAGTAATTTAGTTTATAAGTGTTTAAGCTTTGATAATAGTTATAAAGAGTAGTAAGTTTGAAAAGTAAAGTGAAGAAGAAAAGTAAGAAAAGAAGAGTAATTTAGTTTTAAAGTTTGTAAGCTTTGATAAGATAAGAGTTATTAAGAGTAGTAAGTTTGAAAAGTAAAGTAAAGAAGAAAAGTAAGAAAAGAAGAGTAATTTCAGTTTTTAAGTGTTGAAGCTTTGATAAGAGTAATAAAGAGTAGTTAGTTTTAAAAGTAAAGTGAAGAAGAAAAGTAAGAAAAGAAGAGTAATTTAGTTTTTAAGTGTTTAAGCTTTGATAAGATAAGAGTTATTAAGAGTAGTAAGTTTGAAAAGTAAAGTGAAGAAGAAAAGTATGAAAAGAAGAGTAATTTAAGTTTTTAAGTGTTCAAGCTTTGATAAGAGTTATTAAGAGTGGTTAGTTTGAAAAGTAAAGTGAAGAAGAAAAGTAGAAAAGAAGAGTAATTAAGTTTTTAAGTGTTTAAGCTTAGATAAGAGTTATAAAGAGTAGTTAGTTTTAAAAGTAAAGTGAAGAAGAAAAGTAAGAAAAGAAGAGTAATTTAGTTTTTAAGTTGTAAGCTTTGATAAGATAAGATTTATGAAGAGTGGTTAATTTGAAAAATAAAGTGAAGAAGAAAAGTAAGAAAAGAAGAGTAATTTAGTTTTTAAGTTTGTAAGCTTTGATAAGATAAGAGTTATTAAGAGTAGTAAGTTTGAAAAGTAAAGTGAAGAAGAAAAGTAAGAAAAGAAGAGTAATTTAGTTTTAAAGTTTGTAAGCTTTGATAAGATAAGAGTTATTAAGAGTAGTAAGTTTGAAAAGTAAAGTAAAGAAGAAAAGTAAGAAAAGAAGAGTAATTTCAGTTTTTAAGTGTTGAAGCTTTGATAAGAGTAATAAAGAGTAGTTAGTTTTAAAAGTAAAGTGAAGAAGAAAAGTAAGAAAAGAAGAGTAATTTAGTTTTTAAGTGTTTAAGCTTTGATAAGATAAGAGTTATTAAGAGTAGTAAGTTTTAAAAGTAAAGTGAAGAAGAAAAGTAAGAAAAGAAGAGTAATTTAAGTTTTTAAGTGTTTAAGCTTTGATAAGAGTAATAAAGAGTAGTTAGTTTTAAAAGTAAAGTGAAGAAGAAAAGTAAGAAAAGAAGAGTAATTTATTTTTTAGTGTTGAAGCTTTGATAAGAGTTATTAAGAGTAGTTAGTTTGAAAAGTAAAGTGAAGAAGAAAAGTAAGAAAAGAAGAGTAATTTAAGTTTTTAAGTGTTTAAGCTTTGATAAGAGTAATAAAGAGTAGTTAGTTTTAAAAGTAAAGTGAAGAAGAAAAGTAAGAAAAGAAGAGTAATTTAGTTTTTAAGTTGTAAGCTTTGATAAGATAAGATTTATGAAGAGTGGTTAATTTGAAAAATAAAGTGAAGAAGAAAAGTAAGAAAAGAAGAGTAATTTAGTTTTTAAGTTTGTAAGCTTTGATAAGATAAGAGTTATTAAGAGTAGTAAGTTTGAAAAGTAAAGTGAAGAAGAAAAGTAAGAAAAGAAGAGTAATTTAGTTTTAAAGTTTGTAAGCTTTGATAAGATAAGAGTTATTAAGAGTAGTTAGTTTGAAAAATAAAGTGAAAAAGAAAAGTAGAAAAGAAGAGTAATTTAAATTTTTAAGTATGTAAGCTTTGATAATAGTTATAAAGAGTAGTAAGTTTGAAAAGTAAAGTGAAGAAGAAAAGTAAGAAAAGAAGAGTATTTTAGTTTTCAAGTTTGTAAGCTTTGATAAGATAAGAGTTATTAAGAGTAGTAAGTTTGAAAAGTAAAGTGAAGAAGAAAAGTAAGAAAAGAAGAGTAATTTAGTTTTTATGTGTTTAAGCTTTGATAAGATAAGAGTTATTAAGAGTGGTTAGTTTGAAAAGTAAAGTGAAGAAGAAAAGTAAGAAAAGAAGAGTAATTTCAGTTTTTAAGTGTTTAAGCTTTGATAAGATAAGAGTTATTAAGATCAGTAAGTTTGAAAAGTAAAGTGAAGAAGAAAAGTAAGAAAAGAAGAGTAATTTTGTTTTTAAGTGTTTAAGTTTGATAAAAGTTAGAAAGAGTAGTAAGTTTGAAAAGTAAAGTGAAGAAGAAAAGTAGAAAAGAAGAGTAATTTAATTTTTAGTGTTGAAGTTTTGATAAGGTTATTAAAAGTAGTTAGTTTGAAAAATAAAGTGAAGAAGAAAAGTAAGAAAAGAAGAGTAATTTAAGTTTTTAAGTTTGTAAGCTTTGATAAAAGTTATTAAGAGTAGTTAGTTTTAAAAGCTAAGTGAAGAAGAAAAGTAAGAAAAGAAGAGTAATTTAGTTTTTAAGTGTTTAAGCTTTGATAAGATAAGAGTTATAAAGAGTAGTTAGTTTGAAAAGTAAAGTGAAGAAGAAAAGTAAGAAAAGAAGAGTAATTTAGTTTTTAAGTGTTTAAGCTTTGATAAGATAAGAGTTATTAAGAGTGGTTAGTTTGAAAAGTAAAGTGAAGAAGAAAAGTAAGAAAAGAAGAGTAATTTAGTTTTTATGTGTTTAAGCTTTGATAAGATAAGAGTTATTAAGAGTGGTTAGTTTGAAAAGTAAAGTGAAGAAGAAAAGTAAGAAAAGAAGAGTAATTTAGTTTTTAAGTGTTTAAGCTTTGATAAGAGTAATAAAGAGTAGTTAGTTTCAAAAGTAAAGTGAAGAAGAAAAGTATGAAAAGAAGAGTAATTTAGTTTTTAAGTGTTCAAGCTTTGATAAGAGTTATTAAGAGTGGTTAGTTTGAAAAGTAAAGTGAAGAAGAAAAGTAAGAAAAGAAGAGTAATTTAGTTTTAAAGTTTGTAAGCTTTGATAATAGTTATAAAGAGTAGTAAGTTTGAAAAGTAAAGTGAAGAAGAAAAGTAAGAAAAGAAGAGTAATTTAGTTTTAAAGTTTGTAAGCTTTGATAAGATAAGAGTTATTAAGAGTAGTAAGTTTGAAAAGTAAAGTGAAGAAGAAAAGTAAGAAAAGAAGAGTAATTTAGTTTTAAAGTTTGTAAGCTTTGATAAGAGTAATAAAGAGTAGTTAGTTTTAAAAGTAAAGTGAAGAAGAAAAGTAAGAAAAGAAGAGTAATTTAAGTTTTTAAGTGTTTAAGCTTTGATAAGATAAGAGTCATTAAGAGTAGTAAGTTTGAAAAGTAAAGTGAAGAAGAAAAGTAAGAAAAGAAGAGTAATTTAGTTTTTAAGTGTTTAAGCTTTGATAAGATAAGAGTTATTAAGAGTAGTAAGTTTGAAAAGTAAAGTGAAGAAGAAAAGTAAGAAAAGAAGAGTAATTTAGTTTTAAAGTTTGTAAGCTTTGATAAGAGTAATAAAGAGTAGTTAGTTTTAAAAGTAAAGTGAAGAAGAAAAGTAAGAAAAGAAGAGTAATTTAAGTTTTTAAGTGTTTAAGCTTTGATAATAGTTATAAAGAGTAGTAAGTTTGAAAAGTAAAGTGAAGAAGAAAAGTAAGAAAAGAAGAGTAATTTAGTTTTTAAGTGTTTAAGCTTTGATAAGATAAGAGTTATTAAGAGTAGTAAGTTTGAAAAGTAAAGTGAAGAAGAAAAGTAAGAAAAGAAGAGTAATTTTGTTTTTAAGTGTTTAAGCTTTGATAAGATAAGAGTTATTAAGAGTGGTTAGTTTGAAAAGTAAAGTGAAGAAGAAAAGTAAGAAAAGAAGAGTAATTTTGTTTTTAAGTGTTTAAGCTTTGATAAAAGTTAGAAAGAGTAGTAAGTTTGAAAAGTAAAGTGAAGAAGAAAAGTAAGAAAAGAAGAGTAATTTAATTTTTAGTGTTGAAGCTTTGATAAGGTTATTAAAAGTAGTTAGTTTGAAAAATAAAGTGAAGAAGAAAAGTAAGAAAAGAAGAGTAATTTAAGTTTTTAAGTGTTGAAGCTTTGATAAAAGTTATTAAGAGTAGTTAGTTTTAAAAGCTAAGTGAAGAAGAAAAGTAAGAAAAGAAGAGTAATTTAGTTTTCAAGTTTGTAAGCTTTGATAAGATAAGAGTTATTAAGAGTGGTTAGTTTGAAAAGTAAAGTGAAGAAGAAAAGTAAGAAAAGAAGAGTAATTTAGTTTTTAAGTGTTTAAGCTTTGATAAGATAAGAGTTATTAAGATCAGTAAGTTTGAAAAGTAAAGTGAAGAAGAAAAGTAAGAAAAGAAGAGTAATTTTGTTTTAAAGTTTGTAAGCTTTGATAAGATAAGAGTTATTAAGAGTAGTAAGTTTGAAAAGTAAAGTGAAGAAGAAAAGTAAGAAAAGAAGAGTAATTTAGTTTTTAAGTGTTTAAGCTTTGATAAGATAAGAGTTATAAAGAGTAGTAAGTTTGAAAAGTAAAGTGAAGAAGAAAAGTAAGAAAAGAAGAGTAATTTAGTTTTTATGTGTTTAAGCTTTGATAAGATAAGAGTTATTAAGAGTGGTTAGTTTGAAAAGTAAAGTGAAGAAGAAAAGTAAGAAAAGAAGAGTAATTTTGTTTTTAAGTGTTTAAGCTTTGATAAAAGTTAGAAAGAGTAGTAAGTTTGAAAAGTAAAGTGAAGAAGAAAAGTAGAAAAGAAGAGTAATTTAGTTTTTAAGTGTTTAAGCTTTGATAAGAGTTATTAAGAGTAGTTAGTTTTAAAAGTAAAGTGAAGAAGAAAAGTAAGAAAAGAAGAGTAATTTAGTTTTCAAGTTTGTAAGCTTTGATAAGATAAGATTTATGAAGAGTGGTTAATTTGAAAAATAAAGTGAAGAAGAAAAGTAGAAAAGAAGAGTAATTTAAATTTTAAAGTATGTAAGCTTTGATATGATAAGAGTTATTAAGAGTAGTTGGTTTGAAAAGTAAAGGGAAGAAGAAAAGTAGAAAAGAAGTTTAATTTAGTTTTTAAGTTTGTAAGCTTTGATAAGATAAGAGTTATTAAGAGTGGTTAGTTCGAAAAGTAAAGTAAAGAAGAAAAGTAAGAAAAGAAGTTTAATTTAGTTTTCAAGTTTGTAAGCTTTGAAATGATAAGAGCATAAGTAGTAGTTAGTTTGAAAAATAAAGTGAAGAAGAAAAGTAGAAAAGAAGAGTAATTTAAATTTTTAAGTATGTAAGCTTTGATAATAGTTATAAAGAGTAGTAAGTTTGAAAAGTAAAGTGAAGAAGAAAAGTAAGAAAAGAAGAGTATTTTAGTTTTCAAGTTTGTAAGCTTTGATAAGATAAGAGTTATTAAGAGTAGTAAGTTTGAAAAGTAAAGTGAAGAAGAAAAGTAAGAAAAGAAGAGTAATTTCAGTTTTTAAGTGTTGAAGCTTTGATAAGCGTAATAAAGAGTAGTTAGTTTTAAAAGTAAAGTGAAGAAGAAAAGTAAGAAAAGAAGAGTAATTTAGTTTTTAAGTGTTTAAGCTTTGATAAGATAAGAGTTATTAAGATCAGTAAGTTTGAAAAGTAAAGTGAAGAAGAAAAGTAAGAAAAGAAGAGTAATTTTGTTTTTAAGTGTTTAAGCTTTGATAAGATAAGAGTTATTAAGAGTAGTAAGTTTGAAAAGTAAAGTGAAGAAGAAAAGTAAGAAAAGAAGAGTAATTTCAGTTTTTAAGTGTTGAAGCTTTGATAAGCGTAATAAAGAGTAGTTAGTTTTAAAAGTAAAGTGAAGAAGAAAAGTAAGAAAAGAAGAGTAATTTAGTTTTTAAGTGTTTAAGCTTTGATAAGAGTTATTAAGATCAGTAAGTTTGAAAAGTAAAGTGAAGAAGAAAAGTAAGAAAAGAAGAGTAATTTTGTTTTTAAGTGTTTAAGCTTTGATAAGATAAGAGTTATTAAGAGTAGTAAGTTTGAAAAGTAAAGTGAAGAAGAAAAGTAAGAAAAGAAGAGTATTTTAGTTTTCAAGTTTGTAAGCTTTGATAAGATAAGAGTTATAAAGAGTAGTAAGTTTGAAAAGTAAAGTGAAGAAGAAAAGTAAGAAAAGAAGAGTAATTTAGTTTTTAAGTGTTTAAGCTTTGATAAGATAAGAGTTATTAAGATCAGTAAGTTTGAAAAGTAAAGTGAAGAAGAAAAGTAAGAAAAGAAGAGTAATTTTGTTTTTAAGTGTTTAAGCTTTGATAAGATAAGAGTTATTAAGAGTAGTAAGTTTGAAAAGTAAAGTGAAGAAGAAAAGTAGAAAAGAAGAGTAATTTAGTTTTTAAGTGTTCAAGCTTTGATAAGAGTTATTAAGAGTGGTTAGTTTGAAAAGTAAAGTGAAGAAGAAAAGTAAGAAAAGAAGAGTAATTTAGTTTTAAAGTTTGTAAGCTTTGATAATAGTTATAAAGAGTAGTAAGTTTGAAAAGTAAAGTGAAGAAGAAAAGTAAGAAAAGAAGAGTAATTTAGTTTTAAAGTTTGTAAGCTTTGATAAGATAAGAGTTATTAAGAGTAGTAAGTTTGAAAAGTAAAGTGAAGAAGAAAAGTAAGAAAAGAAGAGTAATTTAGTTTTAAAGTTTGTAAGCTTTGATAAGAGTAATAAAGAGTAGTTAGTTTTAAAAGTAAAGTGAAGAAGAAAAGTAAGAAAAGAAGAGTAATTTAAGTTTTTAAGTGTTTAAGCTTTGATAAGATAAGAGTCATTAAGAGTAGTAAGTTTGAAAAGTAAAGTGAAGAAGAAAAGTAAGAAAAGAAGAGTAATTTAGTTTTTAAGTGTTTAAGCTTTGATAAGATAAGAGTTATTAAGAGTAGTAAGTTTGAAAAGTAAAGTGAAGAAGAAAAGTAGAAAAGAAGAGTAATTTAGTTTATAAGTGTTTAAGCTTTGATAATAGTTATAAAGAGTAGTAAGTTTGAAAAGTAAAGTGAAGAAGAAAAGTAAGAAAAGAAGAGTAATTTAGTTTTTAAGTGTTTAAGCTTTGATAAGATAAGAGTTATTAAGAGTAGTAAGTTTGAAAAGTAAAGTGAAGAAGAAAAGTAAGAAAAGAAGAGTAATTTTGTTTTTAAGTGTTTAAGCTTTGATAAGATAAGAGTTATTAAGAGTGGTTAGTTTGAAAAGTAAAGTGAAGAAGAAAAGTAAGAAAAGAAGAGTAATTTTGTTTTTAAGTGTTTAAGCTTTGATAAAAGTTAGAAAGAGTAGTAAGTTTGAAAAGTAAAGTGAAGAAGAAAAGTAAGAAAAGAAGAGTAATTTAATTTTTAGTGTTGAAGCTTTGATAAGGTTATTAAAAGTAGTTAGTTTGAAAAATAAAGTGAAGAAGAAAAGTAAGAAAAGAAGAGTAATTTAAGTTTTTAAGTGTTGAAGCTTTGATAAAAGTTATTAAGAGTAGTTAGTTTTAAAAGCTAAGTGAAGAAGAAAAGTAAGAAAAGAAGAGTAATTTAGTTTTCAAGTTTGTAAGCTTTGATAAGATAAGAGTTATTAAGAGTGGTTAGTTTGAAAAGTAAAGTGAAGAAGAAAAGTAAGAAAAGAAGAGTAATTTAGTTTTTAAGTGTTTAAGCTTTGATAAGATAAGAGTTATTAAGATCAGTAAGTTTGAAAAGTAAAGTGAAGAAGAAAAGTAAGAAAAGAAGAGTAATTTTGTTTTTAAGTGTTTAAGCTTTGATAAGATAAGAGTTATTAAGAGTAGTAAGTTTGAAAAGTAAAGTGAAGAAGAAAAGTAAGAAAAGAAGAGTAATTTAGTTTTTAAGTGTTTAAGCTTTGATAAGATAAGAGTTATAAAGAGTAGTAAGTTTGAAAAGTAAAGTGAAGAAGAAAAGTAAGAAAAGAAGAGTAATTTAGTTTTTATGTGTTTAAGCTTTGATAAGATAAGAGTTATTAAGAGTGGTTAGTTTGAAAAGTAAAGTGAAGAAGAAAAGTAAGAAAAGAAGAGTAATTTTGTTTTTAAGTGTTTAAGCTTTGATAAAAGTTAGAAAGAGTAGTAAGTTTGAAAAGTAAAGTGAAGAAGAAAAGTAGAAAAGAAGAGTAATTTAGTTTTTAAGTGTTTAAGCTTTGATAAGAGTTATTAAGAGTAGTTAGTTTTAAAAGTAAAGTGAAGAAGAAAAGTAAGAAAAGAAGAGTAATTTAGTTTTCAAGTTTGTAAGCTTTGATAAGATAAGATTTATGAAGAGTGGTTAATTTGAAAAATAAAGTGAAGAAGAAAAGTAAGAAAAGAAGAGTAATTTAGTTTATAAGTGTTTAAGCTTTGATAATAGTTATAAAGAGTAGTAAGTTTGAAAAGTAAAGTGAAGAAGAAAAGTAAGAAAAGAAGAGTAATTTAGTTTTAAAGTTTGTAAGCTTTGATAAGATAAGAGTTATTAAGAGTAGTAAGTTTGAAAAGTAAAGTGAAGAAGAAAAGTAAGAAAAGAAGAGTAATTTAGTTTTTAAGTGTTTAAGCTTTGATAAGAGTAATAAAGAGTAGTTAGTTTTAAAAGTAAAGTGAAGAAGAAAAGTAAGAAAAGAAGAGTAATTTAATTTTTAGTGTTGAAGTTTTGATAAGGTTATTAAAAGTAGTTAGTTTGAAAAATAAAGTGAAGAAGAAAAGTAAGAAAAGAAGAGTAATTTAAGTTTTTAAGTGTTGAAGCTTTGATAAAAGTTATTAAGAGTAGTTAGTTTTAAAAGTAAAGTGAAGAAGAAAAGTAAGAAAAGAAGAGTAATTTAGTTTATAAGTGTTTAAGCTTTGATAATAGTTATAAAGAGTAGTAAGTTTGAAAAGTAAAGTGAAGAAGAAAAGTAAGAAAAGAAGAGTAATTTAGTTTTAAAGTTTGTAAGCTTTGATAAGATAAGAGTTATTAAGAGTAGTAAGTTTGAAAAGTAAAGTAAAGAAGAAAAGTAAGAAAAGAAGAGTAATTTCAGTTTTTAAGTGTTGAAGCTTTGATAAGAGTAATAAAGAGTAGTTAGTTTTAAAAGTAAAGTGAAGAAGAAAAGTAAGAAAAGAAGAGTAATTTAGTTTTTAAGTGTTTAAGCTTTGATAAGATAAGAGTTATTAAGAGTAGTAAGTTTGAAAAGTAAAGTGAAGAAGAAAAGTATGAAAAGAAGAGTAATTTAAGTTTTTAAGTGTTCAAGCTTTGATAAGAGTTATTAAGAGTGGTTAGTTTGAAAAGTAAAGTGAAGAAGAAAAGTAGAAAAGAAGAGTAATTAAGTTTTTAAGTGTTTAAGCTTAGATAAGAGTTATAAAGAGTAGTTAGTTTTAAAAGTAAAGTGAAGAAGAAAAGTAAGAAAAGAAGAGTAATTTAGTTTTTAAGTTGTAAGCTTTGATAAGATAAGATTTATGAAGAGTGGTTAATTTGAAAAATAAAGTGAAGAAGAAAAGTAAGAAAAGAAGAGTAATTTAGTTTTTAAGTTTGTAAGCTTTGATAAGATAAGAGTTATTAAGAGTAGTAAGTTTGAAAAGTAAAGTGAAGAAGAAAAGTAAGAAAAGAAGAGTAATTTAGTTTTAAAGTTTGTAAGCTTTGATAAGATAAGAGTTATTAAGAGTAGTAAGTTTGAAAAGTAAAGTAAAGAAGAAAAGTAAGAAAAGAAGAGTAATTTCAGTTTTTAAGTGTTGAAGCTTTGATAAGAGTAATAAAGAGTAGTTAGTTTTAAAAGTAAAGTGAAGAAGAAAAGTAAGAAAAGAAGAGTAATTTAGTTTTTAAGTGTTTAAGCTTTGATAAGATAAGAGTTATTAAGAGTAGTAAGTTTTAAAAGTAAAGTGAAGAAGAAAAGTAAGAAAAGAAGAGTAATTTAAGTTTTTAAGTGTTTAAGCTTTGATAAGAGTAATAAAGAGTAGTTAGTTTTAAAAGTAAAGTGAAGAAGAAAAGTAAGAAAAGAAGAGTAATTTATTTTTTAGTGTTGAAGCTTTGATAAGAGTTATTAAGAGTAGTTAGTTTGAAAAGTAAAGTGAAGAAGAAAAGTAAGAAAAGAAGAGTAATTTAAGTTTTTAAGTGTTTAAGCTTTGATAAGAGTAATAAAGAGTAGTTAGTTTTAAAAGTAAAGTGAAGAAGAAAAGTAAGAAAAGAAGAGTAATTTAGTTTTTAAGTTGTAAGCTTTGATAAGATAAGATTTATGAAGAGTGGTTAATTTGAAAAATAAAGTGAAGAAGAAAAGTAAGAAAAGAAGAGTAATTTAGTTTTTAAGTTTGTAAGCTTTGATAAGATAAGAGTTATTAAGAGTAGTAAGTTTGAAAAGTAAAGTGAAGAAGAAAAGTAAGAAAAGAAGAGTAATTTAGTTTTAAAGTTTGTAAGCTTTGATAAGATAAGAGTTATTAAGAGTAGTTAGTTTGAAAAATAAAGTGAAAAAGAAAAGTAGAAAAGAAGAGTAATTTAAATTTTTAAGTATGTAAGCTTTGATAAGAGTTATTAAGAGTAGTAAGTTTGAAAAGTAAAGTGAAGAAGAAAAGTAAGAAAAGAAGAGTATTTTAGTTTTCAAGTTTGTAAGCTTTGATAAGATAAGAGTTATTAAGAGTAGTAAGTTTGAAAAGTAAAGTGAAGAAGAAAAGTAAGAAAAGAAGAGTAATTTAGTTTTTATGTGTTTAAGCTTTGATAAGATAAGAGTTATTAAGAGTGGTTAGTTTGAAAAGTAAAGTGAAGAAGAAAAGTAAGAAAAGAAGAGTAATTTCAGTTTTTAAGTGTTTAAGCTTTGATAAGATAAGAGTTATTAAGATCAGTAAGTTTGAAAAGTAAAGTGAAGAAGAAAAGTAAGAAAAGAAGAGTAATTTTGTTTTTAAGTGTTTAAGTTTGATAAAAGTTAGAAAGAGTAGTAAGTTTGAAAAGTAAAGTGAAGAAGAAAAGTAGAAAAGAAGAGTAATTTAGTTTTTAAGTGTTTAAGCTTTGATAAGAGTAATAAAGAGTAGTTAGTTTTAAAAGTAAAGTGAAGAAGAAAAGTAAGAAAAGAAGAGTAATTTAATTTTTAGTGTTGAAGTTTTGATAAGGTTATTAAAAGTAGTTAGTTTGAAAAATAAAGTGAAGAAGAAAAGTAAGAAAAGAAGAGTAATTTAAGTTTTTAAGTTTGTAAGCTTTGATAAAAGTTATTAAGAGTAGTTAGTTTTAAAAGCTAAGTGAAGAAGAAAAGTAAGAAAAGAAGAGTAATTTAGTTTTTAAGTGTTTAAGCTTTGATAAGAGTAATAAAGAGTAGTTAGTTTTAAAAGTAAAGTGAAGAAGAAAAGTAAGAAAAGAAGAGTAATTTAAGTTTTTAAGTGTTTAAGCTTTGATAAGATAAGAGTTATTAAGAGTAGTAAGTTTGAAAAGTAAAGTGAAGAAGAAAAGTAAGAAAAGAAGAGTAATTTAGTTTTTAAGTGTTTAAGCTTTGATAAGATAAGAGTTATAAAGAGTAGTTAGTTTGAAAAGTAAAGTGAAGAAGAAAAGTAAGAAAAGAAGAGTAATTTAGTTTTTAAGTGTTTAAGCTTTGATAAGATAAGAGTTATTAAGAGTGGTTAGTTTGAAAAGTAAAGTGAAGAAGAAAAGTAAGAAAAGAAGAGTAATTTAGTTTTTATGTGTTTAAGCTTTGATAAGATAAGAGTTATTAAGAGTGGTTAGTTTGAAAAGTAAAGTGAAGAAGAAAAGTAAGAAAAGAAGAGTAATTTAGTTTTTAAGTGTTTAAGCTTTGATAAGAGTAATAAAGAGTAGTTAGTTTCAAAAGTAAAGTGAAGAAGAAAAGTATGAAAAGAAGAGTAATTTAGTTTTTAAGTGTTCAAGCTTTGATAAGAGTTATTAAGAGTGGTTAGTTTGAAAAGTAAAGTGAAGAAGAAAAGTAAGAAAAGAAGAGTAATTTAGTTTTAAAGTTTGTAAGCTTTGATAATAGTTATAAAGAGTAGTAAGTTTGAAAAGTAAAGTGAAGAAGAAAAGTAAGAAAAGAAGAGTAATTTAGTTTTAAAGTTTGTAAGCTTTGATAAGATAAGAGTTATTAAGAGTAGTAAGTTTGAAAAGTAAAGTGAAGAAGAAAAGTAAGAAAAGAAGAGTAATTTAGTTTTAAAGTTTGTAAGCTTTGATAAGAGTAATAAAGAGTAGTTAGTTTTAAAAGTAAAGTGAAGAAGAAAAGTAAGAAAAGAAGAGTAATTTAAGTTTTTAAGTGTTTAAGCTTTGATAAGATAAGAGTCATTAAGAGTAGTAAGTTTGAAAAGTAAAGTGAAGAAGAAAAGTAAGAAAAGAAGAGTAATTTAGTTTTTAAGTGTTTAAGCTTTGATAAGATAAGAGTTATTAAGAGTAGTAAGTTTGAAAAGTAAAGTGAAGAAGAAAAGTAGAAAAGAAGAGTAATTTAGTTTATAAGTGTTTAAGCTTTGATAATAGTTATAAAGAGTAGTAAGTTTGAAAAGTAAAGTGAAGAAGAAAAGTAAGAAAAGAAGAGTAATTTAGTTTTTAAGTGTTTAAGCTTTGATAAGATAAGAGTTATTAAGAGTAGTAAGTTTGAAAAGTAAAGTGAAGAAGAAAAGTAAGAAAAGAAGAGTAATTTTGTTTTTAAGTGTTTAAGCTTTGATAAGATAAGAGTTATTAAGAGTGGTTAGTTTGAAAAGTAAAGTGAAGAAGAAAAGTAAGAAAAGAAGAGTAATTTTGTTTTTAAGTGTTTAAGCTTTGATAAAAGTTAGAAAGAGTAGTAAGTTTGAAAAGTAAAGTGAAGAAGAAAAGTAAGAAAAGAAGAGTAATTTAATTTTTAGTGTTGAAGCTTTGATAAGGTTATTAAAAGTAGTTAGTTTGAAAAATAAAGTGAAGAAGAAAAGTAAGAAAAGAAGAGTAATTTAAGTTTTTAAGTGTTGAAGCTTTGATAAAAGTTATTAAGAGTAGTTAGTTTTAAAAGCTAAGTGAAGAAGAAAAGTAAGAAAAGAAGAGTAATTTAGTTTTTAAGTGTTTAAGCTTTGATAAGATAAGAGTTATTAAGATCAGTAAGTTTGAAAAGTAAAGTGAAGAAGAAAAGTAAGAAAAGAAGAGTAATTTTGTTTTAAAGTTTGTAAGCTTTGATAAGATAAGAGTTATTAAGAGTAGTAAGTTTGAAAAGTAAAGTGAAGAAGAAAAGTAAGAAAAGAAGAGTAATTTAGTTTTTAAGTGTTTAAGCTTTGATAAGATAAGAGTTATAAAGAGTAGTAAGTTTGAAAAGTAAAGTGAAGAAGAAAAGTAAGAAAAGAAGAGTAATTTAGTTTTTATGTGTTTAAGCTTTGATAAGATAAGAGTTATTAAGAGTGGTTAGTTTGAAAAGTAAAGTGAAGAAGAAAAGTAAGAAAAGAAGAGTAATTTTGTTTTTAAGTGTTTAAGCTTTGATAAAAGTTAGAAAGAGTAGTAAGTTTGAAAAGTAAAGTGAAGAAGAAAAGTAGAAAAGAAGAGTAATTTAGTTTTTAAGTGTTTAAGCTTTGATAAGAGTTATTAAGAGTAGTTAGTTTTAAAAGCTAAGTGAAGAAGAAAAGTAAGAAAAGAAGAGTAATTTAGTTTTCAAGTTTGTAAGCTTTGATAAGATAAGAGTTATTAAGAGTGGTTAGTTTGAAAAGTAAAGTGAAGAAGAAAAGTAAGAAAAGAAGAGTAATTTAGTTTTTAAGTGTTTAAGCTTTGATAAGATAAGAGTTATTAAGATCAGTAAGTTTGAAAAGTAAAGTGAAGAAGAAAAGTAAGAAAAGAAGAGTAATTTTGTTTTAAAGTTTGTAAGCTTTGATAAGATAAGAGTTATTAAGAGTAGTAAGTTTGAAAAGTAAAGTGAAGAAGAAAAGTAAGAAAAGAAGAGTAATTTAGTTTTTAAGTGTTTAAGCTTTGATAAGATAAGAGTTATAAAGAGTAGTAAGTTTGAAAAGTAAAGTGAAGAAGAAAAGTAAGAAAAGAAGAGTAATTTAGTTTTTATGTGTTTAAGCTTTGATAAGATAAGAGTTATTAAGAGTGGTTAGTTTGAAAAGTAAAGTGAAGAAGAAAAGTAAGAAAAGAAGAGTAATTTTGTTTTTAAGTGTTTAAGCTTTGATAAAAGTTAGAAAGAGTAGTAAGTTTGAAAAGTAAAGTGAAGAAGAAAAGTAGAAAAGAAGAGTAATTTAGTTTTTAAGTGTTTAAGCTTTGATAAGAGTTATTAAGAGTAGTTAGTTTTAAAAGTAAAGTGAAGAAGAAAAGTAAGAAAAGAAGAGTAATTTAGTTTTCAAGTTTGTAAGCTTTGATAAGATAAGATTTATGAAGAGTGGTTAATTTGAAAAATAAAGTGAAGAAGAAAAGTAGAAAAGAAGAGTAATTTAAATTTTAAAGTATGTAAGCTTTGATATGATAAGAGTTATTAAGAGTAGTTGGTTTGAAAAGTAAAGGGAAGAAGAAAAGTAGAAAAGAAGTTTAATTTAGTTTTTAAGTTTGTAAGCTTTGATAAGATAAGAGTTATTAAGAGTGGTTAGTTCGAAAAGTAAAGTAAAGAAGAAAAGTAAGAAAAGAAGTTTAATTTAGTTTTCAAGTTTGTAAGCTTTGAAATGATAAGAGCATAAGTAGTAGTTAGTTTGAAAAATAAAGTGAAGAAGAAAAGTAGAAAAGAAGAGTAATTTAAATTTTTAAGTATGTAAGCTTTGATAATAGTTATAAAGAGTAGTAAGTTTGAAAAGTAAAGTGAAGAAGAAAAGTAAGAAAAGAAGAGTATTTTAGTTTTCAAGTTTGTAAGCTTTGATAAGATAAGAGTTATTAAGAGTAGTAAGTTTGAAAAGTAAAGTGAAGAAGAAAAGTAAGAAAAGAAGAGTAATTTCAGTTTTTAAGTGTTGAAGCTTTGATAAGCGTAATAAAGAGTAGTTAGTTTTAAAAGTAAAGTGAAGAAGAAAAGTAAGAAAAGAAGAGTAATTTAGTTTTTAAGTGTTTAAGCTTTGATAAGATAAGAGTTATTAAGATCAGTAAGTTTGAAAAGTAAAGTGAAGAAGAAAAGTAAGAAAAGAAGAGTAATTTTGTTTTTATGTGTTTAAGCTTTGATAAGATAAGAGTTATTAAGAGTGGTTAGTTTGAAAAGTAAAGTGAAGAAGAAAAGTAAGAAAATTAGAGTAATTTAGTTTTTAAGTGTTTAAGCTTTGATAAGATAAGAGTTATTAAGATCAGTAAGTTTGAAAAGTAAAGTGAAGAAGAAAAGTAAGAAAAGAAGAGTAATTTTGTTTTTAAGTGTTTAAGCTTTGATAAGATAAGAGTTATTAAGAGTAGTAAGTTTGAAAAGTAAAGTGAAGAAGAAAAGTAAGAAAAGAAGAGTATTTTAGTTTTCAAGTTTGTAAGCTTTGATAAGATAAGAGTTATAAAGAGTAGTAAGTTTGAAAAGTAAAGTGAAGAAGAAAAGTAAGAAAAGAAGAGTAATTTAGTTTTTAAGTGTTTAAGCTTTGATAAGATAAGAGTTATTAAGATCAGTAAGTTTGAAAAGTAAAGTGAAGAAGAAAAGTAAGAAAAGAAGAGTAATTTTGTTTTTAAGTGTTTAAGCTTTGATAAGATAAGAGTTATTAAGAGTAGTAAGTTTGAAAAGTAAAGTGAAGAAGAAAAGTAGAAAAGAAGAGTAATTTAGTTTTTAAGTGTTCAAGCTTTGATAAGAGTTATTAAGAGTGGTTAGTTTGAAAAGTAAAGTGAAGAAGAAAAGTAAGAAAAGAAGAGTAATTTAGTTTTAAAGTTTGTAAGCTTTGATAATAGTTATAAAGAGTAGTAAGTTTGAAAAGTAAAGTGAAGAAGAAAAGTAAGAAAAGAAGAGTAATTTAGTTTTAAAGTTTGTAAGCTTTGATAAGATAAGAGTTATTAAGAGTAGTAAGTTTGAAAAGTAAAGTGAAGAAGAAAAGTAAGAAAAGAAGAGTAATTTAGTTTTAAAGTTTGTAAGCTTTGATAAGAGTAATAAAGAGTAGTTAGTTTTAAAAGTAAAGTGAAGAAGAAAAGTAAGAAAAGAAGAGTAATTTAAGTTTTTAAGTGTTTAAGCTTTGATAAGATAAGAGTCATTAAGAGTAGTAAGTTTGAAAAGTAAAGTGAAGAAGAAAAGTAAGAAAAGAAGAGTAATTTAGTTTTTAAGTGTTTAAGCTTTGATAAGATAAGAGTTATTAAGAGTAGTAAGTTTGAAAAGTAAAGTGAAGAAGAAAAGTAGAAAAGAAGAGTAATTTAGTTTATAAGTGTTTAAGCTTTGATAATAGTTATAAAGAGTAGTAAGTTTGAAAAGTAAAGTGAAGAAGAAAAGTAAGAAAAGAAGAGTAATTTAGTTTTTAAGTGTTTAAGCTTTGATAAGATAAGAGTTATTAAGAGTAGTAAGTTTGAAAAGTAAAGTGAAGAAGAAAAGTAAGAAAAGAAGAGTAATTTTGTTTTTAAGTGTTTAAGCTTTGATAAGATAAGAGTTATTAAGAGTGGTTAGTTTGAAAAGTAAAGTGAAGAAGAAAAGTAAGAAAAGAAGAGTAATTTTGTTTTTAAGTGTTTAAGCTTTGATAAAAGTTAGAAAGAGTAGTAAGTTTGAAAAGTAAAGTGAAGAAGAAAAGTAAGAAAAGAAGAGTAATTTAATTTTTAGTGTTGAAGCTTTGATAAGGTTATTAAAAGTAGTTAGTTTGAAAAATAAAGTGAAGAAGAAAAGTAAGAAAAGAAGAGTAATTTAAGTTTTTAAGTGTTGAAGCTTTGATAAAAGTTATTAAGAGTAGTTAGTTTTAAAAGCTAAGTGAAGAAGAAAAGTAAGAAAAGAAGAGTAATTTAGTTTTCAAGTTTGTAAGCTTTGATAAGATAAGAGTTATTAAGAGTGGTTAGTTTGAAAAGTAAAGTGAAGAAGAAAAGTAAGAAAAGAAGAGTAATTTAGTTTTTAAGTGTTTAAGCTTTGATAAGATAAGAGTTATTAAGATCAGTAAGTTTGAAAAGTAAAGTGAAGAAGAAAAGTAAGAAAAGAAGAGTAATTTTGTTTTAAAGTTTGTAAGCTTTGATAAGATAAGAGTTATTAAGAGTAGTAAGTTTGAAAAGTAAAGTGAAGAAGAAAAGTAAGAAAAGAAGAGTAATTTAGTTTTTAAGTGTTTAAGCTTTGATAAGATAAGAGTTATAAAGAGTAGTAAGTTTGAAAAGTAAAGTGAAGAAGAAAAGTAAGAAAAGAAGAGTAATTTAGTTTTTATGTGTTTAAGCTTTGATAAGATAAGAGTTATTAAGAGTGGTTAGTTTGAAAAGTAAAGTGAAGAAGAAAAGTAAGAAAAGAAGAGTAATTTTGTTTTTAAGTGTTTAAGCTTTGATAAAAGTTAGAAAGAGTAGTAAGTTTGAAAAGTAAAGTGAAGAAGAAAAGTAGAAAAGAAGAGTAATTTAGTTTTTAAGTGTTTAAGCTTTGATAAGAGTTATTAAGAGTAGTTAGTTTTAAAAGTAAAGTGAAGAAGAAAAGTAAGAAAAGAAGAGTAATTTAGTTTTCAAGTTTGTAAGCTTTGATAAGATAAGATTTATGAAGAGTGGTTAATTTGAAAAATAAAGTGAAGAAGAAAAGTAGAAAAGAAGAGTAATTTAAATTTTAAAGTATGTAAGCTTTGATATGATAAGAGTTATTAAGAGTAGTTGGTTTGAAAAGTAAAGGGAAGAAGAAAAGTAGAAAAGAAGTTTAATTTAGTTTTTAAGTTTGTAAGCTTTGATAAGATAAGAGTTATTAAGAGTGGTTAGTTCGAAAAGTAAAGTAAAGAAGAAAAGTAAGAAAAGAAGTTTAATTTAGTTTTCAAGTTTGTAAGCTTTGAAATGATAAGAGCATAAGTAGTAGTTAGTTTGAAAAATAAAGTGAAGAAGAAAAGTAGAAAAGAAGAGTAATTTAAATTTTTAAGTATGTAAGCTTTGATAATAGTTATAAAGAGTAGTAAGTTTGAAAAGTAAAGTGAAGAAGAAAAGTAAGAAAAGAAGAGTATTTTAGTTTTCAAGTTTGTAAGCTTTGATAAGATAAGAGTTATTAAGAGTAGTAAGTTTGAAAAGTAAAGTGAAGAAGAAAAGTAAGAAAAGAAGAGTAATTTCAGTTTTTAAGTGTTGAAGCTTTGATAAGCGTAATAAAGAGTAGTTAGTTTTAAAAGTAAAGTGAAGAAGAAAAGTAAGAAAAGAAGAGTAATTTAGTTTTTAAGTGTTTAAGCTTTGATAAGATAAGAGTTATTAAGATCAGTAAGTTTGAAAAGTAAAGTGAAGAAGAAAAGTAAGAAAAGAAGAGTAATTTTGTTTTTATGTGTTTAAGCTTTGATAAGATAAGAGTTATTAAGAGTGGTTAGTTTGAAAAGTAAAGTGAAGAAGAAAAGTAAGAAAATTAGAGTAATTTAGTTTTTAAGTGTTTAAGCTTTGATAAGATAAGAGTTATTAAGATCAGTAAGTTTGAAAAGTAAAGTGAAGAAGAAAAGTAAGAAAAGAAGAGTAATTTTGTTTTTAAGTGTTTAAGCTTTGATAAGATAAGAGTTATTAAGAGTAGTAAGTTTGAAAAGTAAAGTGAAGAAGAAAAGTAAGAAAAGAAGAGTATTTTAGTTTTCAAGTTTGTAAGCTTTGATAAGATAAGAGTTATAAAGAGTAGTAAGTTTGAAAAGTAAAGTGAAGAAGAAAAGTAAGAAAAGAAGAGTAATTTAGTTTTTAAGTGTTTAAGCTTTGATAAGATAAGAGTTATTAAGATCAGTAAGTTTGAAAAGTAAAGTGAAGAAGAAAAGTAAGAAAAGAAGAGTAATTTTGTTTTTAAGTGTTTAAGCTTTGATAAGATAAGAGTTATTAAGAGTAGTAAGTTTGAAAAGTAAAGTGAAGAAGAAAAGTAGAAAAGAAGAGTAATTTAGTTTTTAAGTGTTCAAGCTTTGATAAGAGTTATTAAGAGTGGTTAGTTTGAAAAGTAAAGTGAAGAAGAAAAGTAAGAAAAGAAGAGTAATTTAGTTTTAAAGTTTGTAAGCTTTGATAATAGTTATAAAGAGTAGTAAGTTTGAAAAGTAAAGTGAAGAAGAAAAGTAAGAAAAGAAGAGTAATTTAGTTTTAAAGTTTGTAAGCTTTGATAAGATAAGAGTTATTAAGAGTAGTAAGTTTGAAAAGTAAAGTGAAGAAGAAAAGTAAGAAAAGAAGAGTAATTTAGTTTTAAAGTTTGTAAGCTTTGATAAGAGTAATAAAGAGTAGTTAGTTTTAAAAGTAAAGTGAAGAAGAAAAGTAAGAAAAGAAGAGTAATTTAAGTTTTTAAGTGTTTAAGCTTTGATAAGATAAGAGTCATTAAGAGTAGTAAGTTTGAAAAGTAAAGTGAAGAAGAAAAGTAAGAAAAGAAGAGTAATTTAGTTTTTAAGTGTTTAAGCTTTGATAAGATAAGAGTTATTAAGAGTAGTAAGTTTGAAAAGTAAAGTGAAGAAGAAAAGTAGAAAAGAAGAGTAATTTAGTTTATAAGTGTTTAAGCTTTGATAATAGTTATAAAGAGTAGTAAGTTTGAAAAGTAAAGTGAAGAAGAAAAGTAAGAAAAGAAGAGTAATTTAGTTTTTAAGTGTTTAAGCTTTGATAAGATAAGAGTTATTAAGAGTAGTAAGTTTGAAAAGTAAAGTGAAGAAGAAAAGTAAGAAAAGAAGAGTAATTTTGTTTTTAAGTGTTTAAGCTTTGATAAGATAAGAGTTATTAAGAGTGGTTAGTTTGAAAAGTAAAGTGAAGAAGAAAAGTAAGAAAAGAAGAGTAATTTAATTTTTAGTGTTGAAGCTTTGATAAGGTTATTAAAAGTAGTTAGTTTGAAAAATAAAGTGAAGAAGAAAAGTAAGAAAAGAAGAGTAATTTAAGTTTTTAAGTGTTGAAGCTTTGATAAAAGTTATTAAGAGTAGTTAGTTTTAAAAGCTAAGTGAAGAAGAAAAGTAAGAAAAGAAGAGTAATTTAGTTTTCAAGTTTGTAAGCTTTGATAAGATAAGAGTTATTAAGAGTGGTTAGTTTGAAAAGTAAAGTGAAGAAGAAAAGTAAGAAAAGAAGAGTAATTTAGTTTTTAAGTGTTTAAGCTTTGATAAGATAAGAGTTATTAAGATCAGTAAGTTTGAAAAGTAAAGTGAAGAAGAAAAGTAAGAAAAGAAGAGTAATTTTGTTTTAAAGTTTGTAAGCTTTGATAAGATAAGAGTTATTAAGAGTAGTAAGTTTGAAAAGTAAAGTGAAGAAGAAAAGTAAGAAAAGAAGAGTAATTTAGTTTTTAAGTGTTTAAGCTTTGATAAGATAAGAGTTATAAAGAGTAGTAAGTTTGAAAAGTAAAGTGAAGAAGAAAAGTAAGAAAAGAAGAGTAATTTAGTTTTTATGTGTTTAAGCTTTGATAAGATAAGAGTTATTAAGAGTGGTTAGTTTGAAAAGTAAAGTGAAGAAGAAAAGTAAGAAAAGAAGAGTAATTTTGTTTTTAAGTGTTTAAGCTTTGATAAAAGTTAGAAAGAGTAGTAAGTTTGAAAAGTAAAGTGAAGAAGAAAAGTAGAAAAGAAGAGTAATTTAGTTTTTAAGTGTTTAAGCTTTGATAAGAGTTATTAAGAGTAGTTAGTTTTAAAAGTAAAGTGAAGAAGAAAAGTAAGAAAAGAAGAGTAATTTAGTTTTCAAGTTTGTAAGCTTTGATAAGATAAGATTTATGAAGAGTGGTTAATTTGAAAAATAAAGTGAAGAAGAAAAGTAGAAAAGAAGAGTAATTTAAATTTTAAAGTATGTAAGCTTTGATATGATAAGAGTTATTAAGAGTAGTTGGTTTGAAAAGTAAAGGGAAGAAGAAAAGTAGAAAAGAAGTTTAATTTAGTTTTTAAGTTTGTAAGCTTTGATAAGATAAGAGTTATTAAGAGTGGTTAGTTCGAAAAGTAAAGTAAAGAAGAAAAGTAAGAAAAGAAGTTTAATTTAGTTTTCAAGTTTGTAAGCTTTGAAATGATAAGAGCATAAGTAGTAGTTAGTTTGAAAAATAAAGTGAAGAAGAAAAGTAGAAAAGAAGAGTAATTTAAATTTTTAAGTATGTAAGCTTTGATAATAGTTATAAAGAGTAGTAAGTTTGAAAAGTAAAGTGAAGAAGAAAAGTAAGAAAAGAAGAGTATTTTAGTTTTCAAGTTTGTAAGCTTTGATAAGATAAGAGTTATTAAGAGTAGTAAGTTTGAAAAGTAAAGTGAAGAAGAAAAGTAAGAAAAGAAGAGTAATTTCAGTTTTTAAGTGTTGAAGCTTTGATAAGCGTAATAAAGAGTAGTTAGTTTTAAAAGTAAAGTGAAGAAGAAAAGTAAGAAAAGAAGAGTAATTTAGTTTTTAAGTGTTTAAGCTTTGATAAGATAAGAGTTATTAAGATCAGTAAGTTTGAAAAGTAAAGTGAAGAAGAAAAGTAAGAAAAGAAGAGTAATTTTGTTTTTATGTGTTTAAGCTTTGATAAGATAAGAGTTATTAAGAGTGGTTAGTTTGAAAAGTAAAGTGAAGAAGAAAAGTAAGAAAATTAGAGTAATTTAGTTTTTAAGTGTTTAAGCTTTGATAAGATAAGAGTTATTAAGATCAGTAAGTTTGAAAAGTAAAGTGAAGAAGAAAAGTAAGAAAAGAAGAGTAATTTTGTTTTTAAGTGTTTAAGCTTTGATAAGATAAGAGTTATTAAGAGTAGTAAGTTTGAAAAGTAAAGTGAAGAAGAAAAGTAAGAAAAGAAGAGTATTTTAGTTTTCAAGTTTGTAAGCTTTGATAAGATAAGAGTTATAAAGAGTAGTAAGTTTGAAAAGTAAAGTGAAGAAGAAAAGTAAGAAAAGAAGAGTAATTTAGTTTTTAAGTGTTTAAGCTTTGATAAGATAAGAGTTATTAAGATCAGTAAGTTTGAAAAGTAAAGTGAAGAAGAAAAGTAAGAAAAGAAGAGTAATTTTGTTTTTAAGTGTTTAAGCTTTGATAAGATAAGAGTTATTAAGAGTAGTAAGTTTGAAAAGTAAAGTGAAGAAGAAAAGTAGAAAAGAAGAGTAATTTAGTTTTTAAGTGTTGAAGCTTTGATAAAAGTTATTAAGAGTAGTTAGTTTTAAAAGCTAAGTGAAGAAGAAAAGTAAGAAAAGAAGAGTAATTTAGTTTTTAAGTGTTTAAGCTTTGATAAGAGTAATAAAGAGTAGTTAGTTTGAAAAGTAAAGTGAAGAAGAAAAGTAAGAAAAGAAGAGTAATTTAGTTTTTAAGTGTTTAAGCTTTGATAAGATAAGAGTTATTAAGAGTAGTAAGTTTGAAAAGTAAAGTGAAGAAGAAAAGTAAGAAAAGAAGAGTAATTTAGTTTTAAAGTTTGTAAGATTTGATAAGATAAGAGTTATAAAGAGTAGTAAGTTTGAAAAGTAAAGTGAAGAAGAAAAGTAAGAAAAGAAGAGTAATTTAGTTTTTATGTGTTTAAGCTTTGATAAGATAAGATTTATTAAGAGTGGTTAGTTTGAAAAGTAAAGTGAAGAAGAAAAGTAAGAAAAGAAGAGTAATTTAGTTTTTAAGTGTTTAAGCTTTGATAAGATAAGAGTTATTAAGATCAGTAAGTTTGAAAAGTAAAGTGAAGAAGAAAAGTAAGAAAAGAAGAGTAATTTTGTTTTTAAGTGTTTAAGTTTGATAAAAGTTATTAAGAGTAGTAAGTTTGAAAAGTAAAGTGAAGAAGAAAAGTAGAAAAGAAGAGTAATTTAGTTTTTAAGTGTTTAAGCTTTGATAAGAGTAATAAAGAGTAGTTAGTTTGAAAAATAAAGTGAAGAAGAAAAGTAGAAAAGAAGAGTAATTTAGTTTTAAAGTTTGTAAGCTTTGATAATAGTTATAAAGAGTAGTAAGTTTGAAAAGTAAAGTGAAGAAGAAAAGTAAGAAAAGAAGAGTAATTTAGTTTTAAAGTTTGTAAGCTTTGATAAAAGTTATTAAGAGTAGTTAGTTTTAAAAGCTAAGTGAAGAAGAAAAGTAAGAAAAGAAGAGTAATTTAGTTTTCAAGTTTGTAAGCTTTGATAAGAGTAATAAAGAGTAGTTAGTTTTAAAAGTAAAGTGAAGAAGAAAAGTAAGAAAAGAAGAGTAATTTAAGTTTTTAAGTGTTTAAGCTTTGATAAGATAAGAGTCATTAAGAGTAGTAAGTTTGAAAAGTAAAGTGAAGAAGAAAAGTAAGAAAAGAAGAGTAATTTAGTTTTTAAGTGTTTAAGCTTTGATAAGATAAGAGTTATTAAGAGTAGTAAGTTTGAAAAGTAAAGTGAAGAAGAAAAGTAGAAAAGAAGAGTAATTTAGTTTATAAGTGTTTAAGCTTTGATAATAGTTATAAAGAGTAGTAAGTTTGAAAAGTAAAGTGAAGAAGAAAAGTAAGAAAAGAAGAGTAATTTAGTTTTAAAGTTTGTAAGCTTTGATAAGATAAGAGTTATTAAGAGTAGTAAGTTTGAAAAGTAAAGTAAAGAAGAAAAGTAAGAAAAGAAGAGTAATTTCAGTTTTTAAGTGTTGAAGCTTTGATAAGAGTAATAAAGAGTAGTTAGTTTTAAAAGTAAAGTGAAGAAGAAAAGTGAGAAAAAAAGAGTAATTTAGTTTTTAAGTGTTTAAGCTTTGATAAGATAAGAGTTATTAAGAGTAGTAAGTTTGAAAAGTAAAGTGAAGAAGAAAAGTATGAAAAGAAGAGTAATTTAAGTTTTTAAGTGTTCAAGCTTTGATAAGAGTAATAAAGAGTAGTTAGTTTTAAAAGTAAAGTGAAGAAGAAAAGTAGAAAAGAAGAGTAATTTAGTTTTTAAGTGTTTAAGCTTTGATAAGAGTAATAAAGAGTAGTTAGTTTGAAAAGTAAAGTGAAGAAGAAAAGTAAGAAAAGAAGAGTAATTTAATTTTTAGTGTTGAAGCTTTGATAAGAGTTATTAAGAGTAGTTAGTTTGAAAAGTAAAGTGAAGAAGAAAAGTAAGAAAAGAAGAGTAATTTAAGTTTTTAAGTGTTTAAGCTTTGATAAGGTTATTAAAAGTAGTTAGTTTGAAAAATAAAGTGAAGAAGAAAAGTAAGAAAAGAAGAGTAATTTAATTTTTAGTGTTGAAGCTTTGATAAGAGTTATTAAGAGTAGTTAGTTTTAAAAGTAAAGTGAAGAAGAAAAGTAAGAAAAGAAGAGTAATTTAGTTTTTAAGTTGTAAGCTTTGATAAGATAAAATTTATGAAGAGTGGTTAATTTGAAAAATAAAGTGAAGAAGAAAAGTAAGAAAAGAAGAGTAATTTAAATTTTAAAATATGTAAGCTTTGATATGATAAGAGTTATTAAGAGTAGTTGGTTTGAAAAGTAAAGGGAAGAAGAAAAGTAAGAAAAGAAGTTTAATTTAGTTTTCAAGTTTGTAAGCTTTGATATGATAAGAGCATAAGTAGTAGTTAGTTTGAAAAATAAAGTGAAGAAGAAAAGTAGAAAAGAAGAGTAATTTAAATTTTTAAGTATGTAAGCTTTGATAATAGTTATAAAGAGTAGTTAGTTTTAAAAGTAAAGTGAAGAAGAAAAGTAAGAAAAGAAGAGTAATTTAGTTTTTATGTGTTTAAGCTTTGATAAGATAAGAGTTATTAAGAGTGGTTAGTTTGAAAAGTAAAGTGAAGAAGAAAAGTAAGAAAAGAAGAGTAATTTAGTTTTTAAGTGTTTAAGCTTTGATAAGATAAGAGTTATTAAGATCAGTAAGTTTGAAAAGTAAAGTGAAGAAGAAAAGTAAGAAAAGAAGAGTAATTTTGTTTTTAAGTGTTTAAGTTTGATAAAAGTTAGAAAGAGTAGTAAGTTTGAAAAGTAAAGTGAAGAAGAAAAGTAGAAAAGAAGAGTAATTTTGTTTTTATGTGTTTAAGCTTTGATAAGAGTAATAAAGAGTAGTTAGTTTTAAAAGTAAAGTGAAGAATAAAAGTAAGAAAAGAAGAGTAATTTAATTTTTAGTGTTGAAGCTTTGATAAGGTTATTAAAAGTAGTTAGTTTGATAAATAAAGTGAAGAAGAAAAGTAAGAAAAGAAGAGTAATTTAAGTTTTTAAGTTTGTAAGCTTTGATAAAAGTTATTAAGAGTAGTTAGTTTTAAAAGCTAAGTGAAGAAGAAAAGTAAGAAAAGAAGAGTAATTTAGTTTTTAAGTGTTTAAGTTTGATAAAAGTTATTAAGAGTAGTAAGTTTGAAAAGTAAAGTGAAGAAGAAAAGTAGAAAAGAAGAGTAATTTAGTTTTTAAGTGTTTAAGCTTTGATAAGAGTAATAAAGAGTAGTTAGTTTGAAAAATAAAGTGAAGAAGAAAAGTAGAAAAGAAGAGTAATTTAGTTTTAAAGTTTGTAAGCTTTGATAATAGTTATAAAGAGTAGTAAGTTTGAAAAGTAAAGTGAAGAAGAAAAGTAAGAAAAGAAGAGTAATTTAGTTTTAAAGTTTGTAAGCTTTGATAAGATAAGAGTTATTAAGAGTAGTAAGTTTGAAAAGTAAAGTGAAGAAGAAAAGTAAGAAAAGAAGAGTAATTTAGTTTTAAAGTTTGTAAGCTTTGATAAGAGTAATAAAGAGTAGTTAGTTTTAAAAGTAAAGTGAAGAAGAAAAGTAAGAAAAGAAGAGTAATTTAAGTTTTTAAGTGTTTAAGCTTTGATAAGATAAGAGTCATTAAGAGTAGTAAGTTTGAAAAGTAAAGTGAAGAAGAAAAGTAAGAAAAGAAGAGTAATTTAGTTTTTAAGTGTTTAAGCTTTGATAAGATAAGAGTTATTAAGAGTAGTAAGTTTGAAAAGTAAAGTGAAGAAGAAAAGTAGAAAAGAAGAGTAATTTAGTTTATAAGTGTTTAAGCTTTGATAATAGTTATAAAGAGTAGTAAGTTTGAAAAGTAAAGTGAAGAAGAAAAGTAAGAAAAGAAGAGTAATTTAGTTTTAAAGTTTGTAAGCTTTGATAAGATAAGAGTTATTAAGAGTAGTAAGTTTGAAAAGTAAAGTAAAGAAGAAAAGTAAGAAAAGAAGAGTAATTTCAGTTTTTAAGTGTTGAAGCTTTGATAAGAGTAATAAAGAGTAGTTAGTTTTAAAAGTAAAGTGAAGAAGAAAAGTGAGAAAAAAAGAGTAATTTAAGTTTTTAAGTGTTTAAGCTTTGATAAGATAAGAGTTATTAAGAGTAGTAAGTTTGAAAAGTAAAGTGAAGAAGAAAAGTATGAAAAGAAGAGTAATTTAAGTTTTTAAGTGTTCAAGCTTTGATAAGAGTTATTAAGAGTGGTTAGTTTGAAAAGTAAAGTGAAGAAGAAAAGTAGAAAAGAAGAGTAATTTAGTTTTTAAGTGTTTAAGCTTTGATAAGAGTAATAAAGAGTAGTTAGTTTGAAAAGTAAAGTGAAGAAGAAAAGTAAGAAAAGAAGAGTAATTTAATTTTTAGTGTTGAAGCTTTGATAAGAGTTATTAAGAGTAGTTAGTTTGAAAAGTAAAGTGAAGAAGAAAAGTAAGAAAAGAAGAGTAATTTAAGTTTTTAAGTGTTTAAGCTTTGATAAGGTTATTAAAAGTAGTTAGTTTGAAAAATAAAGTGAAGAAGAAAAGTAAGAAAAGAAGAGTAATTTAATTTTTAGTGTTGAAGCTTTGATAAGAGTTATTAAGAGTAGTTAGTTTTAAAAGTAAAGTGAAGAAGAAAAGTAAGAAAAGAAGAGTAATTTAGTTTTTAAGTTGTAAGCTTTGATAAGATAAGAGTTATTAAGAGTAGTAAGTTTGAAAAGTAAAGTGAAGAAGAAAAGTAAGAAAAGAAGAGTAATTTAGTTTTAAAGTTTGTAAGCTTTGATAAGATAAGAGTTATTAAGAGTAGTAAGTTTGAAAAGTAAAGTGAAGAAGAAAAGTAAGAAAAGAAGTTTAATTTAGTTTTCAAGTTTGTAAGCTTTGATATGATAAGAGCATAAGTAGTAGTTAGTTTGAAAAATAAAGTGAAGAAGAAAAGTAGAAAAGAAGAGTAATTTAAATTTTTAAGTATGTAAGCTTTGATAATAGTTATAAAGAGTAGTTAGTTTTAAAAGTAAAGTGAAGAAGAAAAGTAAGAAAAGAAGAGTAATTTAGTTTTAAAGTTTGTAAGCTTTGATAAGATAAGAGTTATAAAGAGTAGTAAGTTTGAAAAGTAAAGTGAAGAAGAAAAGTAAGAAAAGAAGAGTAATTTAGTTTTTATGTGTTTAAGCTTTGATAAGATAAGAGTTATTAAGAGTGGTTAGTTTGAAAAGTAAAGTGAAGAAGAAAAGTAAGAAAAGAAGAGTAATTTAGTTTTTAAGTGTTTAAGCTTTGATAAGATAAGAGTTATTAAGATCAGTAAGTTTGAAAAGTAAAGTGAAGAAGAAAAGTAAGAAAAGAAGAGTAATTTTGTTTTTAAGTGTTTAAGTTTGATAAAAGTTAGAAAGAGTAGTAAGTTTGAAAAGTAAAGTGAAGAAGAAAAGTAGAAAAGAAGAGTAATTTTGTTTTTATGTGTTTAAGCTTTGATAAGAGTAATAAAGAGTAGTTAGTTTTAAAAGTAAAGTGAAGAATAAAAGTAAGAAAAGAAGAGTAATTTAATTTTTAGTGTTGAAGCTTTGATAAGGTTATTAAAAGTAGTTAGTTTGAAAAATAAAGTGAAGAAGAAAAGTAAGAAAAGAAGAGTAATTTAAGTTTTTAAGTTTGTAAGCTTTGATAAAAGTTATTAAGAGTAGTTAGTTTTAAAAGCTAAGTGAAGAAGAAAAGTAAGAAAAGAAGAGTAATTTAGTTTTTAAGTGTTTAAGCTTTGATAAGAGTAATAAAGAGTAGTTAGTTTTAAAAGTAAAGTGAAGAAGAAAAGTAGAAAAGAAGAGTAATTTAAATTTTTAAGTATGTAAGCTTTGATAATAGTTATAAAGAGTAGTAAGTTTGAAAAGTAAAGTGAAGAAGAAAAGTAAGAAAAGAAGAGTAATTTAGTTTTAAAGTTTGTAAGCTTTGATAAGATAAGAGTTATTAAGAGTAGTAAGTTTGAAAAGTAAAGTGAAGAAGAAAAGTAAGAAAAGAAGAGTAATTTAGTTTTAAAGTTTGTAAGCTTTGATAAGATAAGAGTTATTAAGAGTAGTAAGTTTGAAAAGTAAAGTGAAGAAGAAAAGTAAGAAAAGAAGAGTAATTTAGTTTTTAAGTGTTTAAGCTTTGATAAGATAAGAGTTATAAAGAGTAGTTAGTTTGAAAAGTAAAGTGAAGAAGAAAAGTAAGAAAAGAAGAGTAATTTAGTTTTTAAGTTTGTAAGCTTTGATAAGAGTTATTAAGAGTAGTAAGTTTGAAAAGTAAAGTGAAGAAGAAAAGTAAGAAAAGAAGAGTAATTTAGTTTTCAAGTTTGTAAGCTTTGATAATAGTTATTAAGAGTAGTTAGTTTGAAAAGTAAAGTGAAGAAGAAAAGTAAGAAAAGAAGAGTAATTTAGTTTTTATGTGTTTAAGCTTTGATAAGATAAGAGTTATTAAGAGTGGTTAGTTTGAAAAGTAAAGTGAAGAAGAAAAGTAAGAAAATAAGAGTAATTTAGTTTTTAAGTGTTTAAGCTTTGATAAGATAAGAGTTATTAAGAGTAGTAAGTTTGAAAAGTAAAGTGAAGAAGAAAAGTAAGAAAAGAAGAGTAATTTAGTTTTTAAGTTTGTAAGCTTTGATAAGAGTTATTAAGAGTAGTAAGTTTGAAAAGTAAAGTGAAGAAGAAAAGTAAGAAAAGAAGAGTAATTTAGTTTTCAAGTTTGTAAGCTTTGATAATAGTTATTAAGAGTAGTTAGTTTGAAAAGTAAAGTGAAGAAGAAAAGTAAGAAAAGAAGAGTAATTTAGTTTTTATGTGTTTAAGCTTTGATAAGATAAGAGTTATTAAGAGTAGTAAGTTTGAAAAGTAAAGTGAAGAAGAAAAGTAAGAAAAGAAGAGTAATTTAATTTTTTAAGTTTTGAAGCTTTGATAAAAGTTAGAAAGAGTAGTAAGTTTGAAAAGTAAAGTGAAGAAGAAAAGTAAGAAAAGAAGAGTAATTTAAGTTTTTAAGTGTTTAAGCTTTGATAAGATAAGAGTTATTAAGAGTAGTTAGTTTGAAAAGTAAAGTGAAGAAGAAAAGTATGAAAAGAAGAGTAATTTAGTTTTTATGTGTTTAAGCTTTGATAAGATAAGAGTTATTAAGAGTAGTTAGTTTTAAAAGCTAAGTGAAGAAGAAAAGTAAGAAAAGAAGAGTAATTTAGTTTTTAAGTTTGTAAGCTTTGATAAAAGTTATTAAGAGTAGTAAGTTTGAAAAGTAAAGTGAAGAAGAAAAGTAAGAAAAGAAGAGTAATTTAGTTTTAAAGTTTGTAATCTTTGATAAGATAAGAGTTATTAAGAGTAGTAAGTTTGAAAAGTAAAGTGAAGAAGAAAAGTAAGAAAAGAAGAGTAATTTAGTTTTCAAGTTTGTAAGCTTTGATAATAGTTATTAAGAGTAGTTAGTTTGAAAAGTAAAGTGAAGAAGAAAAGTAAGAAAAGAAGAGTAATTTAGTTTTTATGTGTTTAAGCTTTGATAAGATAAGAGTTATTAAGAGTAGTAAGTTTGAAAAGTAAAGTGAAGAAGAAAAGTAAGAAAAGAAGAGTAATTTAATTTTTTAAGTTTTGAAGCTTTGATAAAAGTTAGAAAGAGTAGTAAGTTTGAAAAGTAAAGTGAAGAAGAAAAGTAAGAAAAGAAGAGTAATTTAAGTTTTTAAGTGTTTAAGCTTTGATAAGATAAGAGTTATTAAGAGTAGTTAGTTTGAAAAGTAAAGTGAAGAAGAAAAGTATGAAAAGAAGAGTAATTTAGTTTTTATGTGTTTAAGCTTTGATAAGATAAGAGTTATTAAGAGTAGTTAGTTTTAAAAGCTAAGTGAAGAAGAAAAGTAAGAAAAGAAGAGTAATTTCAGTTTTTAAGTGTTGAAGCTTTGATAAGAGTAATAAAGAGTAGTTAGTTTTAAAAGTAAAGTGAAGAAGAAAAGTGAGAAAAGAAGAGTAATTTAGTTTTTAAGTGTTGAAGCTTTGATTAGAGTAATAAAGAGTAGTTAGTTTTAAAAGTAAAGTGAAGAAGAAAAGTAAGAAAAGAAGAGTAATTTCAGTTTTTAAGTGTCGAAGCTTTGATAAGAGTAATAAAGAGTAGTAAGTTTGAAAAGTAAAGTGAAGAAGAAAAGTAAGAAAAGAAGAGTAATTTAGTTTTTATGTGTTTAAGCTTTGATAAGATAAGAGTTATTAAGAGTAGTTAGTTTTAAAAGCTAAGTGAAGAAGAAAAGTAAGAAAAGAAGAGTAATTTAGTTTTTAAGTGTTGAAGCTTTGATAAGAGTAATAAAGAGTAGTTAGTTTTAAAAGTAAAGTGAAGAAGAAAAGTAAGAAAAGAAGAGTAATTTCAGTTTTTAAGTGTCGAAGCTTTGATAAGAGTAATAAAGAGTAGTAAGTTTGAAAAGTAAAGTGAAGAAGAAAAGTAAGAAAAGAAGAGTATTTTAGTTTTAAAGTTTGTAAGCTTTGATAAGATAAGAGTTATTAAGAGTAGTAAGTTTGAAAAGTAAAGTGAAGAAGAAAAGTAAGAAAAGAAGAGTAATTTTGTTTTTAAGTGTTTAAGCTTTATAAGAGTAATAATTATTAGTAAGTTTGAAAAGTAAAGTGAAGAAGAAAAGAAGAGTAATTTAAGTCTTTAAGTTTGTAAGCTTTGATAAGATAAGAGTTATTAAGAGTAGTAAGTTTGAAAAGTAAAGTGAAGAAGAAAAGTAAGAAAAGAAGAGTAATTTAGTTTTTAAGTGTTTAAGCTTTGATAAGAGTAATAAAGAGTAGTTAGTTTCAAAAGTAAAGTGAAGAAGAAAAGTATGAAAAGAAGAGTAATTTAGTTTTTAAGTGTTCAAGCTTTGATAAGAGTTATTAAGAGTGGTTAGTTTGAAAAGTAAAGTGAAGAAGAAAAGTAAGAAAAGAAGAGTAATTTAGTTTTTAAGTGTTTAAGCTTTGATAAGAGTAATAAAGAGTAGTAAGTTTGAAAAGTAAAGTGAAGAAGAAAAGTAAGAAAAGAAGAGTAATTTTGTTTTTAAGTGTTTATGCTTTATAAGAGTAATAATGATTAGTAAGTTTGAAAAGTAAAGTGAAGAAGAAAAGAAGAGTAATTTAAGTCTTTAAGTTTGTAAGCTTTGATAAGATAAGAGTTATAACTAGTAGTAAGTTTGAAAAGTAAAGTGAAGAAGAAAAGTAAGAAAAGAAGAGTAATTTAGTTTTTAAGTGTTTAAGCTTTGATAAGAGTAATAAAGAGTAGTTAGTTTTAAAAGTAAAGTGAAGAAGAAAAGTAAGAAAAGAAGAGTAATTTAGTTTTCAAGTTTGTAAGCTTTGATAAGATAAGATTTATGAAGAGTGGTTAATTTGAAAAATAAAGTGAAGAAGAAAAGTAGAAAAGAAGAGTAATTTAAATTTTAAAGTATGTAAGCTTTGATATGATAAGAGTTATTAAGAGTAGTTGGTTTGAAAAGTAAAGGGAAGAAGAAAAGTAGAAAAGAAGAGTAATTTAGTTTTTAAGTGTTTAAGCTTTGATAAGATAAGAGTTATCAAGAGTGGTTAGTTTGAAAAGTAAAGTAAAGAAGAAAATAAGAAAAGAAGAGTAATTTAGTTTTCAAGTTTGTAAGCTTTGATAAGATAAGAGTTATAAGTAGTAGTTAGTTTGAAAAATAAAGTGAAGAAGAAAAGTAGAAAAGAAGAGTAATTTAAATTTTTAAGTATGTAAGCTTTGATAATAGTTATAAAGAGTAGTAAGTTTGAAAAGTAAAGTGAAGAAGAAAAGTAAGAAAAGAAGAGTAATTTAGTTTTTATGTGTTTAAGCTTTGATAAGATAAGAGTTATAAAGAGTAGTAAGTTTGAAAAGTAAAGTGAAGAAGAAAAGTAAGAAAAGAAGAGTAATTTAGTTTTTATGTGTTTAAGCTTTGATAAGATAAGAGTTATTAAGAGTGGTTAGTTTGAAAAGTAAAGTGAAGAAGAAAAGTAAGAAAAGAAGAGTAATTTAGTTTTTAAGTGTTTAAGTTTGATAAAAGTTAGAAAGAGTAGTAAGTTTGAAAAGTAAAGTGAAGAAGAAAAGTAGAAAAGAAGAGTAATTTAGTTTTTAAGTGTTTAAGCTTTTATAAGATAAGAGTTATTAAGAGTAGTAAGTTTGAAAAGTAAAGTGAAGAAGAAAAGTAAGAAAAGAAGAGTAATTTAATTTTTAGTGTTGAAGCTTTGATAAGGTTATTAAAAGTAGTTAGTTTGAAAAATAAAGTGAAGAAGAAAAGTAAGAAAAGAAGAGTAATTTAAGTTTTTAAGTGTTGAAGCTTTGATAAAAGTTATTAAGAGTAGTTAGTTTTAAAAGCTAAGTGAAGAAGAAAAGTAAGAAAAGAAGAGTAATTTAGTTTTTATGTGTTTAAGCTTTGATAAGATAAGAGTTATTAAGAGTGGTTAGTTTGAAAAGTAAAGTGAAGAAGAAAAGTAAGAAAAGAAGAGTAATTTAAGTTTTTAAGTGTTTAAGCTTTGATAAGATAATAGTTATAAAGAGTAGTAAGTTTGAAAAGTAAAGTGAAGAAGAAAAGTAAGAAAAGAAGAGTAATTTAGTTTTAAAGTTTGTAAGCTTTGATAAGATAAGAGTTATTAAGAGTAGTAAGTTTGAAAAGTAAAGTGAAGAAGAAAAGTAAGAAAAGAAGAGTAATTTAGTTTTTAAGTGTTTAAGCTTTGATAAGATAAGAGTTATAAAGAGTAGTAAGTTTGAAAAGTAAAGTGAAGAAGAAAAGTAAGAAAAGAAGAGTAATTTAGTTTTTATGTGTTTAAGCTTTGATAAGATAAGAGTTATTAAGAGTGGTTAGTTTGAAAAGTAAAGTGAAGAAGAAAAGTAAGAAAAGAAGAGTAATTTAGTTTTTATGTGTTTAAGCTTTGATAAGATAAGAGTTATTAAGAGTGGTTAGTTTGAAAAGTAAAGTGAAGAAGAAAAGTAAGAAAATAAGAGTAATTTAGTTTTTAAGTGTTTAAGCTTTGATAAGATAAGAGTTATTAAGAGTAGTAAGTTTGAAAAGTAAAGTGAAGAAGAAAAGTAAGAAAAGAAGAGTAATTTTGTTTTTAAGTGTTTAAGCTTTGATAAGATAAGAGTTATTAAGAGTAGTAAGTTTGAAAAGTAAAGTGAAGAAGAAAAGTAGAAAAGAAGAGTAATTTAGTTTTTAAGTGTTTAAGCTTTGATAAGAGTAATAAAGAGTAGTTAGTTTTAAAAGTAAAGTAAAGAAGAAAAGTAAGAAAAGAAGAGTAATTTAATTTTTAGTGTTGAAGCTTTGATAAGGTTATTAAGAGTAGTTAGTTTGAAAAGTAAAGTGAAGAAGAAAAGTAAGAAAAGAAGAGTAATTTAGTTTTCAAGTTTGTAAGCTTTGATAAGATAAGATTTATGAAGAGTGGTTAATTTGTAAAATAAAGTGAAGAATAAAAGTAGAAAAGAAGAGTAATTTAAATTTTTAAGTATGTAAGCTTTGATAATAGTTATAAAGAGTAGTAAGTTTGAAAAGTAAAGTGAAGATGAAAAGTAAGAAAAGAAGAGTAATTTAATTTTATAAGTTTTGAAGCTTTGATAAAAGTTAGAAAGAGTAGTAAGTTTGAAAAGTAAAGTGAAGAAGAAAAGTAGAAAAGAAGAGTAATTTAAATTTTTAAGTATGTAAGCTTTGATAAGAGTAATAAAGAGTAGTTAGTTTTAAAAGTAAAGTGAAGAAGAAAAGTAAGAAAAGAAGAGTAATTTAGTTTTTAAGTATGTAAGCTTTGATAATAGTTATTAAGAGTAGTTAGTTTGAAAAGTAAAGTGAAGAAGAAAAGTAAGAAAAGAAGAGTAATTTAGTTTTTAAGTGTTTAACTTTGATAAGATAAGAGTTATTAAGAGTAGTTAGTTTGAAAAGTAAAGTGAAGAAGAAAAGTAAGAAAAGAAGAGTAATTTAGTTTTTAAGTTTGTAAGCTTTGATAAGATAAGAGTAATAAAAAGTAGTTAGTTTCAAAAGTAAAATGAAGAAGAAAAGTAAGAAAAGAAGAGTAATTTTGTTTTTAAGTGTTTAAGCTTTGATAAGAGTAATAAAGAGTAGTAAGTTTGAAAAGTAAAGTGAAGAAGAAAAGTAAGAAAAGAAGAGTAATTTAGTTTTTAAGTGTTTAAGCTTTGATAAGAGTAATAAAGAGTAGTTAGTTTCAAAAGTAAAATGAAGAAGAAAAGTAAGAAAAGAAGAGTAATTTAAATTTTTAAGTATGTAAGCTTTGATAATAGTTATTAAGAGTAGTTAGTTTGAAAAGTAAAGTGAAGAAGAAAAGTAAGAAAAGAAGAGTAATATAGTTTTCAAGTTTGTAAGCTTTGATAAGAAAAGAGTTATTAAGAGTAGTTAGTTTGAAAAGTAAAGTGAAGAAGAAAAGTATGAAAAGAAGAGTAATTTAGTTTTTAAGTGTTTAAGCTTTGATAAGATATGAGTTATAAAGAGTTGTTAGTTTGAAAAGTAAAGTGAAGAAGAAAAGTAAGAAAAGAAGAGTAATTTTGTTTTTAAGTTTTTAAGCTTTATAAGAGTAATAATGATTAGTAAGTTTGAAAAGTAAAGTGAAGAAGAAAAGTATGAAAAGAAGAGTAATTTAAGTTTTTAAGTGTTCAAGCTTTGATAAGATAAGAGTTATTAAGAGTAGTAAGTTTGAAAAGTAAAGTGAAGAAGAAAAGTAGAAAAGAAGAGTAATTTTGTTTTTAAGTTTGTAAGCTTTGATAAGATAAGAGTTATTAAGAGTAGTAAGTTTGAAAAGTAAAGTGAAGAAGAAAAGTAGAAAAGAAGAGTAATTTAGTTTTTAAGTGTTGAAGCTTTGATAAAAGTTATTAAGAGTAGTTAGTTTTAAAAGCTAAGTGAAGAAGAAAAGTAAGAAAAGAAGAGTAATTTAGTTTTTAAGTGTTTAAGCTTTGATAAGAGTAATAAAGAGTAGTTAGTTTGAAAAGTAAAGTGAAGAAGAAAAGTAAGAAAAGAAGAGTAATTTAGTTTTTAAGTGTTTAAGCTTTGATAAGATAAGAGTTATTAAGAGTAGTAAGTTTGAAAAGTAAAGTGAAGAAGAAAAGTATGAAAAGAAGAGTAATTTAAGTTTTTAAGTGTTCAAGCTTTGATAAAAGTTTTTAAGAGTAGTAAGTTTGAAAAGTAAAGTGAAGAATAAAAGTAAGAAAAGAAGAGTAATTTAGTTTTTAAGTGTTTAAGCTTTGATAAGATATGAGTTATAAAGAGTTGTTAGTTTGAAAAGTAAAGTGAAGAAGAAAATAAGAAAAGAAGAGTAATTTAGTTTTCAAGTTTGTAAGCTTTGATAAGATAAGATTTATGAAGAGTGGTTAATTTGAAAAATAAAGTGAAGAAGAAAAGTAGAAAAGAAGAGTAATTTAAATTTTTAAGTATGTAAGCTTTGATAATAGTTATAAAGAGTAGTAAGTTTGAAAAGTAAAGTGAAGAAGAAAAGTAAGAAAAGAAGAGTAATTTAGTTTTTAAGTGTTTAACTTTGATAAGATAAGAGTTATTAAGAGTAGTTAGTTTGAAAAGTAAAGTGAAGAAGAAAAGTAAGAAAAGAAGAGTAATTTAGTTTTTAAGTGTTTAAGCTTTGATAAGAGTAATAAAGAGTAGTTAGTTTTAAAAGTAAAGTGAAGAAGAAAAGTAAGAAAAGAAGAGTAATTTCAGTTTTTAAGTATGTAAGCTTTGATAAGAGTAATAAAGAGTAGTTAGTTTGAAAAGTAAAGTGAAGAAGAAAAGTAAGAAAAAGAGAGTTGATTAAGTTTTTAAGGAGTATGCTCTTATATAAATGAAGAAATAATTTAAAAAGTTAATAAGTATAGTAAAAAAAAAGAAAGATTTTATAGAATATTTTAATTTTCTAGTGTTTTCGTTCATTAGACGCGGGAGTACCTCTATTTTTATTTCATTATCTTTTGTCGTCAATTTATTTGTGATATTTTATTTTATTCGAGTGGCATTACTTTTATTCGCAGCTTTTTTATGTCAATTTTATAGCAATTCATATATATTAGACGCGGGGGTCCCATTTTGTTCAAGCGGTTGATTTATCTATGATTTTTATGACAAGTCATATCTATTAGACGTTGGAACAATATTTTTATTTTATTTTGTCTTTTTTCAGTCGTATTTATTATACTCACGAGGCTTAGTTTCTTTTTCAATGCTTTTTTATATACAAATTAGGACATATATTTTCATCTTTTTTGCATTGCTATTTATTTTTTATATTTCGCACTTTATAATTCTTATTTAACTTGTTTTTTATATTATTTTATATCATATTATTCTATTTTAATGTTATGCGTGTTGCTTCTTGATGTAATAATCTTTTTTGCTTTACTTTAATCAACTTCTCTGGCCTAATCAAATCCTATTACTCGTACAGAAAACGTCACCCGTTTACCCTCGTTTATCCTCTTTCATATCCTATTTTAACATTTTTTATTATCCTCATTCAATCATTTTTTATATTTATTTCAGTACTTTTTATCATTTATTTTACATTTATCTGCTGTTTTTCGTATCATTTATTCAATCATTACGATATACATTATTTTTCATTTCTTCTTTATATATACATATTACTCTTGTGACTTTTTTAATGTTTTGATTCTTATTTTCATTCTTCAAGCACGTTTATACTCAAATTTTACATATCATTTTTATTGCAGTTTTATCAGTCGACTAAAGTTATTTATTGACTTTATTTTAATTTTATTACTAGTTTTGCACATTTATTCTTTTACTTTCTTTATTCTGCCATTAGAATATTTTAATTTTCTAGTGTTTTCGTTCATTAGACGCGGGAGTACCTCTATTTTTATTTCATTATCTTTTGTCGTCAATTTATTTGTGATATTTTATTTTATTCGAGTGGCATTACTTTTATTCGCAGCTTTTTTATGTCAATTTTATAGCAATTCATATATATTAGACGCGGGGGTCCCATTTTGTTCAAGCGGTTGATTTATCTATGATTTTTATGACAAGTCATATCTATTAGACGTTGGAACAATATTTTTATTTTATTTTGTCTTTTTTCAGTCGTATTTATTATACTCACGAGGCTTAGTTTCTTTTTCAATGCTTTTTTATATACAAATTAGGACATATATTTTCATCTTTTTTGCATTGCTATTTATTTTTTATATTTCGCACTTTATAATTCTTATTTAACTTGTTTTTTATATTATTTTATATCATATTATTCTATTTTAATGTTATGCGTGTTGCTTCTTGATGTAATAATCTTTTTTGCTTTACTTTAATCAACTTCTCTGGCCTAATCAAATCCTATTACTCGTACAGAAAACGTCACCCGTTTACCCTCGTTTATCCTCTTTCATATCCTATTTTAACATTTTTTATTATCCTCATTCAATCATTTTTTATATTTATTTCAGTACTTTTTATCATTTATTTTACATTTATCTGCTGTTTTTCGTATCATTTATTCAATCATTACGATATACATTATTTTTCATTTCTTCTTTATATATACATATTACTCTTGTGACTTTTTTAATGTTTTGATTCTTATTTTCATTCTTCAAGCACGTTTATACTCAAATTTTACATATCATTTTTATTGCAGTTTTATCAGTCGACTAAAGTTATTTATTGACTTTATTTTAATTTTATTACTAGTTTTGCACATTTATTCTTTTACTTTCTTTATTCTGCCATTAGAATATTTTAATTTTCTAGTGTTTTCGTTCATTAGACGCGGGAGTACCTCTATTTTTATTTCATTATCTTTTGTCGTCAATTTATTTGTGATATTTTATTTTATTCGAGTGGCATTACTTTTATTCGCAGCTTTTTTATGTCAATTTTATAGCAATTCATATATATTAGACGCGGGGGTCCCATTTTGTTCAAGCGGTTGATTTATCTATGATTTTTATGACAAGTCATATCTATTAGACGTTGGAACAATATTTTTATTTTATTTTGTCTTTTTTCAGTCGTATTTATTATACTCACGAGGCTTAGTTTCTTTTTCAATGCTTTTTTATATACAAATTAGGACATATATTTTCATCTTTTTTGCATTGCTATTTATTTTTTATATTTCGCACTTTATAATTCTTATTTAACTTGTTTTTTATATTATTTTATATCATATTATTCTATTTTAATGTTATGCGTGTTGCTTCTTGATGTAATAATCTTTTTTGCTTTACTTTAATCAACTTCTCTGGCCTAATCAAATCCTATTACTCGTACAGAAAACGTCACCCGTTTACCCTCGTTTATCCTCTTTCATATCCTATTTTAACATTTTTTATTATCCTCATTCAATCATTTTTTATATTTATTTCAGTACTTTTTATCATTTATTTTACATTTATCTGCTGTTTTTCGTATCATTTATTCAATCATTACGATATACATTATTTTTCATTTCTTCTTTATATATACATATTACTCTTGTGACTTTTTTAATGTTTTGATTCTTATTTTCATTCTTCAAGCACGTTTATACTCAAATTTTACATATCATTTTTATTGCAGTTTTATCAGTCGACTAAAGTTATTTATTGACTTTATTTTAATTTTATTACTAGTTTTGCACATTTATTCTTTTACTTTCTTTATTCTGCCATTAGAATATTTTAATTTTCTAGTGTTTTCGTTCATTAGACGCGGGAGTACCTCTATTTTTATTTCATTATCTTTTGTCGTCAATTTATTTGTGATATTTTATTTTATTCGAGTGGCATTACTTTTATTCGCAGCTTTTTTATGTCAATTTTATAGCAATTCATATATATTAGACGCGGGGGTCCCATTTTGTTCAAGCGGTTGATTTATCTATGATTTTTATGACAAGTCATATCTATTAGACGTTGGAACAATATTTTTATTTTATTTTGTCTTTTTTCAGTCGTATTTATTATACTCACGAGGCTTAGTTTCTTTTTCAATGCTTTTTTATATACAAATTAGGACATATATTTTCATCTTTTTTGCATTGCTATTTATTTTTTATATTTCGCACTTTATAATTCTTATTTAACTTGTTTTTTATATTATTTTATATCATATTATTCTATTTTAATGTTATGCGTGTTGCTTCTTGATGTAATAATCTTTTTTGCTTTACTTTAATCAACTTCTCTGGCCTAATCAAATCCTATTACTCGTACAGAAAACGTCACCCGTTTACCCTCGTTTATCCTCTTTCATATCCTATTTTAACATTTTTTATTATCCTCATTCAATCATTTTTTATATTTATTTCAGTACTTTTTATCATTTATTTTACATTTATCTGCTGTTTTTCGTATCATTTATTCAATCATTACGATATACATTATTTTTCATTTCTTCTTTATATATACATATTACTCTTGTGACTTTTTTAATGTTTTGATTCTTATTTTCATTCTTCAAGCACGTTTATACTCAAATTTTACATATCATTTTTATTGCAGTTTTATCAGTCGACTAAAGTTATTTATTGACTTTATTTTAATTTTATTACTAGTTTTGCACATTTATTCTTTTACTTTCTTTATTCTGCCATTAGAATATTTTAATTTTCTAGTGTTTTCGTTCATTAGACGCGGGAGTACCTCTATTTTTATTTCATTATCTTTTGTCGTCAATTTATTTGTGATATTTTATTTTATTCGAGTGGCATTACTTTTATTCGCAGCTTTTTTATGTCAATTTTATAGCAATTCATATATATTAGACGCGGGGGTCCCATTTTGTTCAAGCGGTTGATTTATCTATGATTTTTATGACAAGTCATATCTATTAGACGTTGGAACAATATTTTTATTTTATTTTGTCTTTTTTCAGTCGTATTTATTATACTCACGAGGCTTAGTTTCTTTTTCAATGCTTTTTTATATACAAATTAGGACATATATTTTCATCTTTTTTGCATTGCTATTTATTTTTTATATTTCGCACTTTATAATTCTTATTTAACTTGTTTTTTATATTATTTTATATCATATTATTCTATTTTAATGTTATGCGTGTTGCTTCTTGATGTAATAATCTTTTTTGCTTTACTTTAATCAACTTCTCTGGCCTAATCAAATCCTATTACTCGTACAGAAAACGTCACCCGTTTACCCTCGTTTATCCTCTTTCATATCCTATTTTAACATTTTTTATTATCCTCATTCAATCATTTTTTATATTTATTTCAGTACTTTTTATCATTTATTTTACATTTATCTGCTGTTTTTCGTATCATTTATTCAATCATTACGATATACATTATTTTTCATTTCTTCTTTATATATACATATTACTCTTGTGACTTTTTTAATGTTTTGATTCTTATTTTCATTCTTCAAGCACGTTTATACTCAAATTTTACATATCATTTTTATTGCAGTTTTATCAGTCGACTAAAGTTATTTATTGACTTTATTTTAATTTTATTACTAGTTTTGCACATTTATTCTTTTACTTTCTTTATTCTGCCATTAGAATATTTTAATTTTCTAGTGTTTTCGTTCATTAGACGCGGGAGTACCTCTATTTTTATTTCATTATCTTTTGTCGTCAATTTATTTGTGATATTTTATTTTATTCGAGTGGCATTACTTTTATTCGCAGCTTTTTTATGTCAATTTTATAGCAATTCATATATATTAGACGCGGGGGTCCCATTTTGTTCAAGCGGTTGATTTATCTATGATTTTTATGACAAGTCATATCTATTAGACGTTGGAACAATATTTTTATTTTATTTTGTCTTTTTTCAGTCGTATTTATTATACTCACGAGGCTTAGTTTCTTTTTCAATGCTTTTTTATATACAAATTAGGACATATATTTTCATCTTTTTTGCATTGCTATTTATTTTTTATATTTCGCACTTTATAATTCTTATTTAACTTGTTTTTTATATTATTTTATATCATATTATTCTATTTTAATGTTATGCGTGTTGCTTCTTGATGTAATAATCTTTTTTGCTTTACTTTAATCAACTTCTCTGGCCTAATCAAATCCTATTACTCGTACAGAAAACGTCACCCGTTTACCCTCGTTTATCCTCTTTCATATCCTATTTTAACATTTTTTATTATCCTCATTCAATCATTTTTTATATTTATTTCAGTACTTTTTATCATTTATTTTACATTTATCTGCTGTTTTTCGTATCATTTATTCAATCATTACGATATACATTATTTTTCATTTCTTCTTTATATATACATATTACTCTTGTGACTTTTTTAATGTTTTGATTCTTATTTTCATTCTTCAAGCACGTTTATACTCAAATTTTACATATCATTTTTATTGCAGTTTTATCAGTCGACTAAAGTTATTTATTGACTTTATTTTAATTTTATTACTAGTTTTGCACATTTATTCTTTTACTTTCTTTATTCTGCCATTAGAATATTTTAATTTTCTAGTGTTTTCGTTCATTAGACGCGGGAGTACCTCTATTTTTATTTCATTATCTTTTGTCGTCAATTTATTTGTGATATTTTATTTTATTCGAGTGGCATTACTTTTATTCGCAGCTTTTTTATGTCAATTTTATAGCAATTCATATATATTAGACGCGGGGGTCCCATTTTGTTCAAGCGGTTGATTTATCTATGATTTTTATGACAAGTCATATCTATTAGACGTTGGAACAATATTTTTATTTTATTTTGTCTTTTTTCAGTCGTATTTATTATACTCACGAGGCTTAGTTTCTTTTTCAATGCTTTTTTATATACAAATTAGGACATATATTTTCATCTTTTTTGCATTGCTATTTATTTTTTATATTTCGCACTTTATAATTCTTATTTAACTTGTTTTTTATATTATTTTATATCATATTATTCTATTTTAATGTTATGCGTGTTGCTTCTTGATGTAATAATCTTTTTTGCTTTACTTTAATCAACTTCTCTGGCCTAATCAAATCCTATTACTCGTACAGAAAACGTCACCCGTTTACCCTCGTTTATCCTCTTTCATATCCTATTTTAACATTTTTTATTATCCTCATTCAATCATTTTTTATATTTATTTCAGTACTTTTTATCATTTATTTTACATTTATCTGCTGTTTTTCGTATCATTTATTCAATCATTACGATATACATTATTTTTCATTTCTTCTTTATAT
>CAMPDV010003858.1:0-36840 GCA_946699065.1 Loxodes magnus
AGACAGGTACCTGTAAGACCATGAGTGGTCACACTAGTTATGTATCTTCTGTGGCTATATCCAGTGATTCAGAGTTCATCGTATCGGGAAGTAGAGATTAGACGGTGAGACTATGGGACGTCAAGACAGGTACCTGTAAGACCATGAGTGGTCACACTAGTTATGTATGATCTGTGGCTATATCCAGTGATTCAGAGTTCATCGTATCGGGAAGTGCAGATTATACGGTGAGACTATGGGACGTCAAGACAGGTACCTGTAAGACCATGAGTGGTCACACTAGTTATGTATCTTCTGTGGCTATATCCAGTGATTCAGAGTTCATCGTATCGGGAAGTAGAGATTAGACGGTGAGACTATGGGACGTCAAGACAGGTACCTGTAAGACCATGAGTGGTCACACTAGTTATGTATCTTCTGAGGCTATATCCAGTGATTCAGAGTTCATCGTATCGGGAAGTGCAGATTAGACGGTGAGACTATGGGACGTCAAGACAGGTACCTGTAAGACCATGAGTGGTCACACTAGTTATGTATCTTCTGAGGCTATATCCAGTGATTCAGAGTTCATCGTATCGGGAAGTGCAGATTAGACGGTGAGACTATGGGACGTCAAGACAGGTACCTGTAAGACCATGAGTGGTCACACTAGTTATGTATCTTCTGAGGCTATATCCAGTGATTCAGAGTTCATCGTATCGGGAAGTGCAGATTAGACGGTGAGACTATGGGACGTCAAGACAGGTACCTGTAAGACCATGAGTGGTCACACTAGTTATGTATGATCTGTGGCTATATCCAGTGATTCATAGTTCATCGTATCGGGAAGTAGAGATTAGACGGTGAGACTATGGGACGTCAAGACAGGTACCTGTAAGACCATGAGTGGTCACACTAGTTATGTATCTTCTGAGGCTATATCCAGTGATTCAGAGTTCATCGTATCGGGAAGTAGAGATGATACGGTGAGACTATGGGACGTCAAGACAGGTACCTGTAAGACCATGAGTGGTCACACTAGTTATGTATCTTCTGTGGCTATATCCAGTGATTCAGAGTTCATCGTATCGGGAAGTAGAGATTAGACGGTGAGACTATGGGACGTCAAGACAGGTACCTGTAAGACCATGAGTGGTCACACTAGTTATGTATGATCTGTGGCTATATCCAGTGATTCAGAGTTCATCGTATCGGGAAGTAGAGATTAGACGGTGAGACTATGGGACGTCAAGACAGGTACCTGTAAGACCATGAGTGGTCACACTAGTTATGTATCTTCTGTGGCTATATCCAGTGATTCATAGTTCATCGTATCGGGAAGTAGAGATTAGACGGTGAGACTATGGGACGTCAAGACAGGTACCTGTAAGACCATGAGTGGTCACACTAGTTATGTATCTTCTGTGGCTATATCCAGTGATTCATAGTTCATCGTATCGGGAAGTGCAGATTAGACGGTGAGACTATGGGACGTCAAGACAGGTACCTGTAAGACCATGAGTGGTCACACTAGTTATGTATCTTCTGAGGCTATATCCAGTGATTCAGAGTTCATCGTATCGGGAAGTGCAGATTAGATGGTGAGACTATGGGACGTCAAGACAGGTACCTGTAAGACCATGAGTGGTCACACTAGTTATGTATCTTCTGTGGCTATATCCAGTGATTCAGAGTTCATCGTATCGGGAAGTAGAGATTAGACGGTGAGACTATGGGACGTCAAGACAGGTACCTGTAAGACCATGAGTGGTCACACTAGTTATGTATCTTCTGTGGCTATATCCAGTGATTCAGAGTTCATCGTATCGGGAAGTAGAGATTAGACGGTGAGACTATTGGACGTCAAGACAGGTACCTGTAAGACCATGAGTGGTCACACTAGTTATGTATCTTCTGTGGCTATATCCAGTGATTCAGAGTTCATCGTATCGGGAAGTAGAGATTAGACGGTGAGACTATGGGACGTCAAGACAGGTACCTGTAAGACCATGAGTGGTCACACTAGTTATGTATGATCTGTGGCTATATCCAGTGATTCATAGTTCATCGTATCGGGAAGTAGAGATTAGACGGTGAGACTATGGGACGTCAAGACAGGTACCTGTAAGACCATGAGTGGTCACACTAGTTATGTATCTTCTGAGGCTATATCCAGTGATTCAGAGTTCATCGTATCGGGAAGTAGAGATGATACGGTGAGACTATGGGACGTCAAGACAGGTACCTGTAAGACCATGAGTGGTCACACTAGTTATGTATATGCTGTGGCTATATCCAGTGATTCATAGTTCATCGTATCGGGAAGTAGAGATTAGACGGTGAGACTATGGGACGTCAAGACAGGTACCTGTAAGACCATGAGTGGTCACACTAGTTATGTATATGCTGTGGCTATATCCAGTGATTCAGAGTTCATCGTATCGGGAAGTAGAGATTAGACGGTGAGACTATGGGACGTCAAGACAGGTACCTGTAAGACCATGAGTGGTCACACTAGTTATGTATCTTCTGTGGCTATATCCAGTGATTCATAGTTCATCGTATCGGGAAGTGCAGATTAGACGGTGAGACTATGGGACGTCAAGACAGGTACCTGTAAGACCATGAGTGGTCACACTAGTTATGTATCTTCTGTGGCTATATCCAGTGATTCATAGTTCATCGTATCGGGAAGTAGAGATTAGACGGTGAGACTATGGGACGTCAAGACAGGTACCTGTAAGACCATGAGTGGTCACACTAGTTATGTATCTTCTGTGGCTATATCCAGTGATTCAGAGTTCATCGTATCGGGAAGTAGAGATGATACGGTGAGACTATGGGACGTCAAGACAGGTACCTGTAAGACCATGAGTGGTCACACTAGTTATGTATATGCTGTGGCTATATCCAGTGATTCAGAGTTCATCGTATCGGGAAGTGCAGATTAGATGGTGAGACTATGGGACGTCAAGACAGGTACCTGTAAGACCATGAGTGGTCACACTAGTTATGTATCTTCTGTGGCTATATCCAGTGATTCATAGTTCATCGTATCGGGAAGTAGAGATTAGACGGTGAGACTATGGGACGTCAAGACAGGTACCTGTAAGACCATGAGTGGTCACACTAGTTATGTATCTTCTGTGGCTATATCCAGTGATTCATAGTTCATCGTATCGGGAAGTAGAGATTAGACGGTGAGACTATGGGACGTCAAGACAGGTACCTGTAAGACCATGAGTGGTCACACTAGTTATGTATCTTCTGTGGCTATATCCAGTGATTCAGAGTTCATCGTATCGGGAAGTAGAGATTAGACGGTGAGACTATGGGACGTCAAGACAGGTACCTGTAAGACCATGAGTGGTCACACTAGTTATGTATATGCTGTGGCTATATCCAGTGATTCAGAGTTCATCGTATCGGGAAGTAGAGATGATACGGTGAGACTATGGGACGTCAAGACAGGTACCTGTAAGACCATGAGTGGTCACACTAGTTATGTATCTTCTGTGGCTATATCCAGTGATTCATAGTTCATCGTATCGGGAAGTAGAGATTAGACGGTGAGACTATGGGACGTCAAGACAGGTACCTGTAAGACCATGAGTGGTCACACTAGTTATGTATCTTCTGTGGCTATATCCAGTGATTCATAGTTCATCGTATCGGGAAGTAGAGATTAGACGGTGAGACTATGGGACGTCAAGACAGGTACCTGTAAGACCATGAGTGGTCACACTAGTTATGTATCTTCTGTGGCTATATCCAGTGATTCAGAGTTCATCGTATCGGGAAGTAGAGATGATACGGTGAGACTATGGGACGCCAAGACAGGTACCTGTAAGACCATGAGTGGTCACACTAGTTATGTATATGCTGTGGCTATATCCAGTGATTCAGAGTTCATCGTATCGGGAAGTAGAGATTAGACGGTGAGACTATGGGACGTCAAGACAGGTACCTGTAAGACCATGAGTGGTCACACTAGTTATGTATCTTCTGTGGCTATATCCAGTGATTCAGAGTTCATCGTATCGGGAAGTAGAGATGATACGGTGAGACTATGGGACGTCAAGACAGGTACCTGTAAGACCATGAGTGGTCACACTAGTTATGTATCTTCTGTGGCTATATCCAGTGATTCAGAGTTCATCGTATCGGGAAGTGCAGATTAGACGGTGAGACTATGGGACGTCAAGACAGGTACCTGTAAGACCATGAGTGGTCACACTAGTTATGTATCTTCTGTGGCTATATCCAGTGATTCATAGTTCATCGTATCGGGAAGTAGAGATTAGACGGTGAGACTATGGGACGTCAAGACAGGTACCTGTAAGACCATGAGTGGTCACACTAGTTATGTATCTTCTGTGGCTATATCCAGTGATTCAGAGTTCATCGTATCGGGAAGTAGAGATTAGACGGTGAGACTATGGGACGTCAAGACAGGTACCTGTAAGACCATGAGTGGTCACACTAGTTATGTATCTTCTGTGGCTATATCCAGTGATTCAGAGTTCATCGTATCGGGAAGTAGAGATGATACGGTGAGACTATGGGACGTCAAGACAGGTACCTGTAAGACCATGAGTGGTCACACTAGTTATGTATCTTCTGTGGCTATATCCAGTGATTCATAGTTCATCGTATCGGGAAGTAGAGATTAGACGGTGAGACTATGGGACGTCAAGACAGGTACCTGTAAGACCATGAATGTCACACTAGTTATGTATCTTCTGTGGCTATATCCAGTGATTCAGAGTTCATCGTATCGGGAAGTAGAGATTAGACGGTGAGACTATGGGACGTCAAGACAGGTACCTGTAAGACCATGAGTGGTCACACTAGTTATGTATCTTCTGTGGCTATATCCAGTGATTCAGAGTTCATCGTATCGGGAAGTAGAGATAATACGGTGAGACTATGGGACGTCAAGACAGGTACCTGTAAGACCATGAGTGGTCACACTAGTTATGTATCTTCTGTGGCTATATCCAGTGATTCATAGTTCATCGTATCGGGAAGTAGAGATTAGACGGTGAGACTATGGGACGTCAAGACAGGTACCTGTAAGACCATGAGTGGTCACACTAGTTATGTATCTTCTGTGGCTATATCCAGTGATTCAGAGTTCATCGTATCGGGAAGTAGAGATTAGACGGTGAGACTATGGGACGTCAAGACAGGTACCTGTAAGACCATGAGTGGTCACACTAGTTATGTATATGCTGTGGCTATATCCAGTGATTCAGAGTTCATCGTATCGGGAAGTGCAGATTAGATGGTGAGACTATGGGACGTCAAGACAGGTACCTGTAAGACCATGAGTGGTCACACTAGTTATGTATCTTCTGTGGCTATATCCAGTGATTCATAGTTCATCGTATCGGGAAGTAGAGATTAGACGGTGAGACTATGGGACGTCAAGACAGGTACCTGTAAGACCATGAGTGGTCACACTAGTTATGTATCTTCTGTGGCTATATCCAGTGATTCATAGTTCATCGTATCGGGAAGTAGAGATTAGACGGTGAGACTATGGGACGTCAAGACAGGTACCTGTAAGACCATGAGTGGTCACACTAGTTATGTATCTTCTGTGGCTATATCCAGTGATTCAGAGTTCATCGTATCGGGAAGTAGAGATTAGACGGTGAGACTATGGGACGTCAAGACAGGTACCTGTAAGACCATGAGTGGTCACACTAGTTATGTATATGCTGTGGCTATATCCAGTGATTCAGAGTTCATCGTATCGGGAAGTAGAGATGATACGGTGAGACTATGGGACGTCAAGACAGGTACCTGTAAGACCATGAGTGGTCACACTAGTTATGTATCTTCTGTGGCTATATCCAGTGATTCATAGTTCATCGTATCGGGAAGTAGAGATTAGACGGTGAGACTATGGGACGTCAAGACAGGTACCTGTAAGACCATGAGTGGTCACACTAGTTATGTATCTTCTGTGGCTATATCCAGTGATTCATAGTTCATCGTATCGGGAAGTAGAGATTAGACGGTGAGACTATGGGACGTCAAGACAGGTACCTGTAAGACCATGAGTGGTCACACTAGTTATGTATCTTCTGTGGCTATATCCAGTGATTCAGAGTTCATCGTATCGGGAAGTAGAGATGATACGGTGAGACTATGGGACGCCAAGACAGGTACCTGTAAGACCATGAGTGGTCACACTAGTTATGTATATGCTGTGGCTATATCCAGTGATTCAGAGTTCATCGTATCGGGAAGTAGAGATTAGACGGTGAGACTATGGGACGTCAAGACAGGTACCTGTAAGACCATGAGTGGTCACACTAGTTATGTATCTTCTGTGGCTATATCCAGTGATTCAGAGTTCATCGTATCGGGAAGTAGAGATAATACGGTGAGACTATGGGACGTCAAGACAGGTACCTGTAAGACCATGAGTGGTCACACTAGTTATGTATCTTCTGTGGCTATATCCAGTGATTCAGAGTTCATCGTATCGGGAAGTGCAGATTAGACGGTGAGACTATGGGACGTCAAGACAGGTACCTGTAAGACCATGAGTGGTCACACTAGTTATGTATCTTCTGTGGCTATATCCAGTGATTCATAGTTCATCGTATCGGGAAGTAGAGATTAGACGGTGAGACTATGGGACGTCAAGACAGGTACCTGTAAGACCATGAGTGGTCACACTAGTTATGTATCTTCTGTGGCTATATCCAGTGATTCAGAGTTCATCGTATCGGGAAGTAGAGATTAGACGGTGAGACTATGGGACGTCAAGACAGGTACCTGTAAGACCATGAGTGGTCACACTAGTTATGTATCTTCTGTGGCTATATCCAGTGATTCAGAGTTCATCGTATCGGGAAGTAGAGATGATACGGTGAGACTATGGGACGTCAAGACAGGTACCTGTAAGACCATGAGTGGTCACACTAGTTATGTATCTTCTGTGGCTATATCCAGTGATTCATAGTTCATCGTATCGGGAAGTAGAGATTAGACGGTGAGACTATGGGACGTCAAGACAGGTACCTGTAAGACCATGAATGTCACACTAGTTATGTATCTTCTGTGGCTATATCCAGTGATTCAGAGTTCATCGTATCGGGAAGTAGAGATTAGACGGTGAGACTATGGGACGTCAAGACAGGTACCTGTAAGACCATGAGTGGTCACACTAGTTATGTATGATCTGTGGCTATATCCAGTGATTCAGAGTTCATCGTATCGGGAAGTAGAGATTAGACGGTGAGACTATGGGACGTCAAGACAGGTACCTGTAAGACCATGAGTGGTCACACTAGTTATGTATCTTCTGTGGCTATATCCAGTGATTCAGAGTTCATCGTATCGGGAAGTAGAGATTAGACGGTGAGACTATGGGACGTCAAGACAGGTACCTGTAAGACCATGAGTGGTCACACTAGTTATGTATCTTCTGAGGCTATATCCAGTGATTCAGAGTTCATCGTATCGGGAAGTGCAGATTAGACGGTGAGACTATGGGACGTCAAGACAGGTACCTGTAAGACCATGAGTGGTCACACTAGTTATGTATCTTCTGTGGCTATATCCAGTGATTCAGAGTTCATCGTATCGGGAAGTAGAGATTAGACGGTGAGACTATGGGACGTCAAGACAGGTACCTGTAAGACCATGAGTGGTCACACTAGTTATGTATGATCTGTGGCTATATCCAGTGATTCAGAGTTCATCGTATCGGGAAGTAGAGATTAGACGGTGAGACTATGGGACGTCAAGACAGGTACCTGTAAGACCATGAGTGGTCACACTAGTTATGTATCTTCTGTGGCTATATCCAGTGATTCAGAGTTCATCGTATCGGGAAGTAGAGATTAGACGGTGAGACTATGGGACGTCAAGACAGGTACCTGTAAGACCATGAGTGGTCACACTAGTTATGTATCTTCTGAGGCTATATCCAGTGATTCAGAGTTCATCGTATCGGGAAGTGCAGATTAGACGGTGAGACTATGGGACGTCAAGACAGGTACCTGTAAGACCATGAGTGGTCACACTAGTTATGTATATGCTGTGGCTATATCCAGTGATTCAGAGTTCATCGTATCGGGAAGTGCAGATTAGATGGTGAGACTATGGGACGTCAAGACAGGTACCTGTAAGACCATGAGTGGTCACACTAGTTATGTATCTTCTGTGGCTATATCCAGTGATTCAGAGTTCATCGTATCGGGAAGTAGAGATGATACGGTGAGACTATGGGACGTCAAGACAGGTACCTGTAAGACCATGAGTGGTCACACTAGTTATGTATCTTCTGTGGCTATATCCAGTGATTCAGAGTTCATCGTATCGGGAAGTAGAGATTAGACGGTGAGACTATTGGACGTCAAGACAGGTACCTGTAAGACCATGAGTGGTCACACTAGTTATGTATCTTCTGTGGCTATATCCAGTGATTCAGAGTTCATCGTATCGGGAAGTAGAGATTAGACGGTGAGACTATGGGACGTCAAGACAGGTACCTGTAAGACCATGAGTGGTCACACTAGTTATGTATCTTCTGTGGCTATATCCAGTGATTCAGAGTTCATCGTATCGGGAAGTAGAGATAATACGGTGAGACTATGGGACGTCAAGACAGGTACCTGTAAGACCATGAGTGGTCACACTAGTTATGTATCTTCTGTGGCTATATCCAGTGATTCATAGTTCATCGTATCGGGAAGTAGAGATTAGACGGTGAGACTATGGGACGTCAAGACAGGTACCTGTAAGACCATGAGTGGTCACACTAGTTATGTATCTTCTGAGGCTATATCCAGTGATTCAGAGTTCATCGTATCGGGAAGTGCAGATTAGACGGTGAGACTATGGGACGTCAAGACAGGTACCTGTAAGACCATGAGTGGTCACACTAGTTATGTATCTTCTGTGGCTATATCCAGTGATTCAGAGTTCATCGTATCGGGAAGTGCAGATTAGACGGTGAGACTATGGGACGTCAAGACAGGTACCTGTAAGACCATGAGTGGTCACACTAGTTATGTATCTTCTGAGGCTATATCCAGTGATTCAGAGTTCATCGTATCGGGAAGTGCAGATTAGACGGTGAGACTATGGGACGTCAAGACAGGTACCTGTAAGACCATGAGTGGTCACACTAGTTATGTATATGCTGTGGCTATATCCAGTGATTCAGAGTTCATCGTATCGGGAAGTGCAGATTAGATGGTGAGACTATGGGACGTCAAGACAGGTACCTGTAAGACCATGAGTGGTCACACTAGTTATGTATCTTCTGTGGCTATATCCAGTGATTCAGAGTTCATCGTATCGGGAAGTAGAGATGATACGGTGAGACTATGGGACGTCAAGACAGGTACCTGTAAGACCATGAGTGGTCACACTAGTTATGTATCTTCTGTGGCTATATCCAGTGATTCAGAGTTCATCGTATCGGGAAGTAGAGATGATACGGTGAGACTATGGGACGTCAAGACAGGTACCTGTAAGACCATGAGTGGTCACACTAGTTATGTATATGCTGTGGCTATATCCAGTGATTCAGAGTTCATCGTATCGGGAAGTGCAGATTAGATGGTGAGACTATGGGACGTCAAGACAGGTACCTGTAAGACCATGAGTGGTCACACTAGTTATGTATCTTCTGTGGCTATATCCAGTGATTCATAGTTCATCGTATCGGGAAGTAGAGATTAGACGGTGAGACTATGGGACGTCAAGACAGGTACCTGTAAGACCATGAGTGGTCACACTAGTTATGTATCTTCTGTGGCTATATCCAGTGATTCATAGTTCATCGTATCGGGAAGTAGAGATTAGACGGTGAGACTATGGGACGTCAAGACAGGTACCTGTAAGACCATGAGTGGTCACACTAGTTATGTATCTTCTGTGGCTATATCCAGTGATTCATAGTTCATCGTATCGGGAAGTAGAGATTAGACGGTGAGACTATGGGACGTCAAGACAGGTACCTGTAAGACCATGAGTGGTCACACTAGTTATGTATCTTCTGTGGCTATATCCAGTGATTCAGAGTTCATCGTATCGGGAAGTGCAGATTAGACGGTGAGACTATGGGACGTCAAGACAGGTACCTGTAAGACCATGAGTGGTCACACTAGTTATGTATCTTCTGAGGCTATATCCAGTGATTCAGAGTTCATCGTATCGGGAAGTGCAGATTAGACGGTGAGACTATGGGACGTCAAGACAGGTACCTGTAAGACCATGAGTGGTCACACTAGTTATGTATATGCTGTGGCTATATCCAGTGATTCAGAGTTCATCGTATCGGGAAGTGCAGATTAGATGGTGAGACTATGGGACGTCAAGACAGGTACCTGTAAGACCATGAGTGGTCACACTAGTTATGTATCTTCTGTGGCTATATCCAGTGATTCATAGTTCATCGTATCGGGAAGTAGAGATTAGACGGTGAGACTATGGGACGTCAAGACAGGTACCTGTAAGACCATGAGTGGTCACACTAGTTATGTATCTTCTGTGGCTATATCCAGTGATTCAGAGTTCATCGTATCGGGAAGTGCAGATTAGACGGTGAGACTATGGGACGTCAAGACAGGTACCTGTAAGACCATGAGTGGTCACACTAGTTATGTATCTTCTGAGGCTATATCCAGTGATTCAGAGTTCATCGTATCGGGAAGTGCAGATTAGACGGTGAGACTATGGGACGTCAAGACAGGTACCTGTAAGACCATGAGTGGTCACACTAGTTATGTATATGCTGTGGCTATATCCAGTGATTCAGAGTTCATCGTATCGGGAAGTGCAGATTAGATGGTGAGACTATGGGACGTCAAGACAGGTACCTGTAAGACCATGAGTGGTCACACTAGTTATGTATCTTCTGTGGCTATATCCAGTGATTCAGAGTTCATCGTATCGGGAAGTAGAGATGATACGGTGAGACTATGGGACGTCAAGACAGGTACCTGTAAGACCATGAGTGGTCACACTAGTTATGTATCTTCTGTGGCTATATCCAGTGATTCAGAGTTCATCGTATCGGGAAGTAGAGATTAGACGGTGAGACTATGGGACGTCAAGACAGGTACCTGTAAGACCATGAGTGGTCACACTAGTTATGTATCTTCTGTGGCTATATCCAGTGATTCAGAGTTCATCGTATCGGGAAGTAGAGATTAGACGGTGAGACTATGGGACGTCAAGACAGGTACCTGTAAGACCATGAGTGGTCACACTAGTTATGTATGATCTGTGGCTATATCCAGTGATTCAGAGTTCATCGTATCGGGAAGTAGAGATTAGACGGTGAGACTATGGGACGTCAAGACAGGTACCTGTAAGACCATGAGTGGTCACACTAGTTATGTATCTTCTGTGGCTATATCCAGTGATTCAGAGTTCATCGTATCGGGAAGTAGAGATTAGACGGTGAGACTATGGGACGTCAAGACAGGTACCTGTAAGACCATGAGTGGTCACACTAGTTATGTATCTTCTGAGGCTATATCCAGTGATTCAGAGTTCATCGTATCGGGAAGTAGAGATGATACGGTGAGACTATGGGACGTCAAGACAGGTACCTGTAAGACCATGAGTGGTCACACTAGTTATGTATATGCTGTGGCTATATCCAGTGATTCAGAGTTCATCGTATCGGGAAGTGCAGATTAGATGGTGAGACTATGGGACGTCAAGACAGGTACCTGTAAGACCATGAGTGGTCACACTAGTTATGTATCTTCTGTGGCTATATCCAGTGATTCAGAGTTCATCGTATCGGGAAGTAGAGATGATACGGTGAGACTATGGGACGTCAAGACAGGTACCTGTAAGACCATGAGTGGTCACACTAGTTATGTATCTTCTGTGGCTATATCCAGTGATTCAGAGTTCATCGTATCGGGAAGTAGAGATTAGACGGTGAGACTATTGGACGTCAAGACAGGTACCTGTAAGACCATGAGTGGTCACACTAGTTATGTATCTTCTGTGGCTATATCCAGTGATTCAGAGTTCATCGTATCGGGAAGTAGAGATTAGACGGTGAGACTATGGGACGTCAAGACAGGTACCTGTAAGACCATGAGTGGTCACACTAGTTATGTATGATCTGTGGCTATATCCAGTGATTCAGAGTTCATCGTATCGGGAAGTGCAGATTATACGGTGAGACTATGGGACGTCAAGACAGGTACCTGTAAGACCATGAGTGGTCACACTAGTTATGTATCTTCTGTGGCTATATCCAGTGATTCATAGTTCATCGTATCGGGAAGTAGAGATTAGACGGTGAGACTATGGGACGTCAAGACAGGTACCTGTAAGACCATGAGTGGTCACACTAGTTATGTATCTTCTGTGGCTATATCCAGTGATTCATAGTTCATCGTATCGGGAAGTAGAGATTAGACGGTGAGACTATGGGACGTCAAGACAGGTACCTGTAAGACCATGAGTGGTCACACTAGTTATGTATCTTCTGTGGCTATATCCAGTGATTCATAGTTCATCGTATCGGGAAGTAGAGATGATACGGTGAGACTATGGGACGTCAAGACAGGTACCTGTAAGACCATGAGTGGTCACACTAGTTATGTATCTTCTGTGGCTATATCCAGTGATTCATAGTTCATCGTATCGGGAAGTAGAGATTAGACGGTGAGACTATGGGACGTCAAGACAGGTACCTGTAAGACCATGAATGTCACACTAGTTATGTATATGCTGTGGCTATATCCAGTGATTCAGAGTTCATCGTATCGGGAAGTAGAGATTAGATGGTGAGACTATGGGACGTCAAGACAGGTACCTGTAAGACCATGAGTGGTCACACTAGTTATGTATCTTCTGTGGCTATATCCAGTGATTCAGAGTTCATCGTATCGGGAAGTAGAGATTAGACGGTGAGACTATGGGACGTCAAGACAGGTACCTGTAAGACCATGAGTGGTCACACTAGTTATGTATATGCTGTGGCTATATCCAGTGATTCAGAGTTCATCGTATCGGGAAGTAGAGATTAGACGGTGAGACTATGGGACGTCAAGACAGGTACCTGTAAGACCATGAGTGGTCACACTAGTTATGTATCTTCTGTGGCTATATCCAGTGATTCATAGTTCATCGTATCGGGAAGTAGAGATTAGACGGTGAGACTATGGGACGTCAAGACAGGTACCTGTAAGACCATGAATGTCACACTAGTTATGTATATGCTGTGGCTATATCCAGTGATTCAGAGTTCATCGTATCGGGAAGTAGAGATGATACGGTGAGACTATGGGACGTCAAGACAGGTACCTGTAAAACCATGAGTGGTCACACTAGTTATGTATATGCTGTGGCTATATCCAGTGATTCAGAGTTCATCGTATCGGGAAGTAGAGATTAGACGGTGAGACTATGGGACGTCAAGACAGGTACCTGTAAGACCATGAGTGGTCACACTAGTTATGTATATGCTGTGGCTATATCCAGTGATTCAGAGTTCATCGTATCGGGAAGTAGAGATTAGACGGTGAGACTATGGGACGTCAAGACAGGTACCTGTAAGACCATGAGTGGTCACACTAGTTATGTATCTTCTGTGGCTATATCCAGTGATTCATAGTTCATCGTATCGGGAAGTAGAGATTAGACGGTGAGACTATGGGACGTCAAGACAGGTACCTGTAAGACCATGAGTGGTCACACTAGTTATGTATCTTCTGTGGCTATATCCAGTGATTCATAGTTCATCGTATCGGGAAGTAGAGATGAGACGGTGAGACTATGGGACGTCAAGACAGGTACCTGTAAGACCATGAGTGGTCACACTAGTTATGTATATGCTGTGGCTATATCCAGTGATTCATAGTTCATCGTATCGGGAAGTAGAGATTAGACGGTGAGACTATGGGACGTCAAGACAGGTACCTGTAAGACCATGAGTGGTCACACTAGTTATGTATATGCTGTGGCTATATCCAGTGATTCAGAGTTCATCGTATCGGGAAGTAGAGATTAGACGGTGAGACTATGGGACGTCAAGACAGGTACCTGTAAGACCATGAGTGGTCACACTAGTTATGTATGATCTGTGGCTATATCCAGTGATTCAGAGTTCATCGTATCGGGAAGTAGAGATTAGACGGTGAGACTATGGGACGTCAAGACAGGTACCTGTAAGACCATGAGTGGTCACACTAGTTATGTATCTTCTGTGGCTATATCCAGTGATTCAGAGTTCATCGTATCGGGAAGTAGAGATTAGACGGTGAGACTATGGGACGTCAAGACAGGTACCTGTAAGACCATGAGTGGTCACACTAGTTATGTATGATCTGTGGCTATATCCAGTGATTCAGAGTTCATCGTATCGGGAAGTAGAGATTAGACGGTGAGACTATGGGACGTCAAGACAGGTACCTGTAAGACCATGAGTGGTCACACTAGTTATGTATCTTCTGTGGCTATATCCAGTGATTCAGAGTTCATCGTATCGGGAAGTAGAGATTAGACGGTGAGACTATGGGACGTCAAGACAGGTACCTGTAAGACCATGAGTGGTCACACTAGTTATGTATCTTCTGAGGCTATATCCAGTGATTCAGAGTTCATCGTATCGGGAAGTAGAGATGATACGGTGAGACTATGGGACGTCAAGACAGGTACCTGTAAGACCATGAGTGGTCACACTAGTTATGTATATGCTGTGGCTATATCCAGTGATTCAGAGTTCATCGTATCGGGAAGTGCAGATTAGATGGTGAGACTATGGGACGTCAAGACAGGTACCTGTAAGACCATGAGTGGTCACACTAGTTATGTATCTTCTGTGGCTATATCCAGTGATTCAGAGTTCATCGTATCGGGAAGTAGAGATGATACGGTGAGACTATGGGACGTCAAGACAGGTACCTGTAAGACCATGAGTGGTCACACTAGTTATGTATCTTCTGTGGCTATATCCAGTGATTCAGAGTTCATCGTATCGGGAAGTAGAGATTAGACGGTGAGACTATTGGGACGTCAAGACAGGTACCTGTAAGACCATGAGTGGTCACACTAGTTATGTATCTTCTGTGGCTATATCCAGTGATTCAGAGTTCATCGTATCGGGAAGTAGAGATTAGACGGTGAGACTATGGGACGTCAAGACAGGTACCTGTAAGACCATGAGTGGTCACACTAGTTATGTATGATCTGTGGCTATATCCAGTGATTCAGAGTTCATCGTATCGGGAAGTGCAGATTATACGGTGAGACTATGGGACGTCAAGACAGGTACCTGTAAGACCATGAGTGGTCACACTAGTTATGTATCTTCTGTGGCTATATCCAGTGATTCAGAGTTCATCGTATCGGGAAGTAGAGATTAGACGGTGAGACTATGGGACGTCAAGACAGGTACCTGTAAGACCATGAGTGGTCACACTAGTTATGTATCTTCTGAGGCTATATCCAGTGATTCAGAGTTCATCGTATCGGGAAGTGCAGATTAGACGGTGAGACTATGGGACGTCAAGACAGGTACCTGTAAGACCATGAGTGGTCACACTAGTTATGTATCTTCTGAGGCTATATCCAGTGATTCAGAGTTCATCGTATCGGGAAGTGCAGATTAGACGGTGAGACTATGGGACGTCAAGACAGGTACCTGTAAGACCATGAGTGGTCACACTAGTTATGTATCTTCTGAGGCTATATCCAGTGATTCAGAGTTCATCGTATCGGGAAGTGCAGATTAGACGGTGAGACTATGGGACGTCAAGACAGGTACCTGTAAGACCATGAGTGGTCACACTAGTTATGTATATGCTGTGGCTATATCCAGTGATTCATAGTTCATCGTATCGGGAAGTAGAGATTAGACGGTGAGACTATGGGACGTCAAGACAGGTACCTGTAAGACCATGAGTGGTCACACTAGTTATGTATATGCTGTGGCTATATCCAGTGATTCAGAGTTCATCGTATCGGGAAGTAGAGATTAGACGGTGAGACTATGGGACGTCAAGACAGGTACCTGTAAGACCATGAGTGGTCACACTAGTTATGTATCTTCTGTGGCTATATCCAGTGATTCAGAGTTCATCGTATCGGGAAGTAGAGATAATACGGTGAGACTATGGGACGTCAAGACAGGTACCTGTAAGACCATGAGTGGTCACACTAGTTATGTATCTTCTGTGGCTATATCCAGTGATTCATAGTTCATCGTATCGGGAAGTAGAGATTAGACGGTGAGACTATGGGACGTCAAGACAGGTACCTGTAAGACCATGAGTGGTCACACTAGTTATGTATCTTCTGTGGCTATATCCAGTGATTCAGAGTTCATCGTATCGGGAAGTAGAGATTAGACGGTGAGACTATGGGACGTCAAGACAGGTACCTGTAAGACCATGAGTGGTCACACTAGTTATGTATATGCTGTGGCTATATCCAGTGATTCAGAGTTCATCGTATCGGGAAGTGCAGATTAGATGGTGAGACTATGGGACGTCAAGACAGGTACCTGTAAGACCATGAGTGGTCACACTAGTTATGTATCTTCTGTGGCTATATCCAGTGATTCAGAGTTCATCGTATCGGGAAGTAGAGATGATACGGTGAGACTATGGGACGTCAAGACAGGTACCTGTAAGACCATGAGTGGTCACACTAGTTATGTATATGCTGTGGCTATATCCAGTGATTCAGAGTTCATCGTATCGGGAAGTAGAGATTAGACGGTGAGACTATGGGACGTCAAGACAGGTACCTGTAAGACCATGAGTGGTCACACTAGTTATGTATCTTCTGTGGCTATATCCAGTGATTCAGAGTTCATCGTATCGGGAAGTAGAGATTAGACGGTGAGACTATTGGACGTCAAGACAGGTACCTGTAAGACCATGAGTGGTCACACTAGTTATGTATCTTCTGTGGCTATATCCAGTGATTCAGAGTTCATCGTATCGGGGAAGTAGAGATGATACGGTGAGACTATGGGACGTCAAGACAGGTACCTGTAAGACCATGAGTGGTCACACTAGTTATGTATCTTCTGTGGCTATATCCAGTGATTCAGAGTTCATCGTATCGGGAAGTAGAGATAATACGGTGAGACTATGGGACGTCAAGACAGGTACCTGTAAGACCATGAGTGGTCACACTAGTTATGTATGATCTGTGGCTATATCCAGTGATTCATAGTTCATCGTATCGGGAAGTAGAGATTAGACGGTGAGACTATGGGACGTCAAGACAGGTACCTGTAAGACCATGAGTGGTCACACTAGTTATGTATCTTCTGTGGCTATATCCAGTGATTCATAGTTCATCGTATCGGGAAGTAGAGATTAGACGGTGAGACTATGGGACGTCAAGACAGGTACCTGTAAGACCATGAGTGGTCACACTAGTTATGTATCTTCTGTGGCTATATCCAGTGATTCATAGTTCATCGTATCGGGAAGTAGAGATGATACGGTGAGACTATGGGACGTCAAGACAGGTACCTGTAAGACCATGAGTGGTCACACTAGTTATGTATCTGCTGTGGCTATATCCAGTGATTCAGAGTTCATCGTATCGGGAAGTAGAGATGATACGGTGAGACTATGGGACGTCAAGACAGGTACCTGTAAGACCATGAGTGGTCACACTAGTTATGTATCTTCTGTGGCTATATCCAGTGATTCAGAGTTCATCGTATCGGGAAGTAGAGATAATACGGTGAGACTATGGGACGTCAAGACAGGTACCTGTAAGACCATGAGTGGTCACACTAGTTATGTATCTTCTGTGGCTATATCCAGTGATTCATAGTTCATCGTATCGGGAAGTAGAGATTAGACGGTGAGACTATGGGACGTCAAGACAGGTACCTGTAAGACCATGAGTGGTCACACTAGTTATGTATCTTCTGTGGCTATATCCAGTGATTCAGAGTTCATCGTATCGGGAAGTAGAGATTAGACGGTGAGACTATGGGACGTCAAGACAGGTACCTGTAAGACCATGAGTGGTCACACTAGTTATGTATATGCTGTGGCTATATCCAGTGATTCAGAGTTCATCGTATCGGGAAGTGCAGATTAGATGGTGAGACTATGGGACGTCAAGACAGGTACCTGTAAGACCATGAGTGGTCACACTAGTTATGTATCTTCTGTGGCTATATCCAGTGATTCATAGTTCATCGTATCGGGAAGTAGAGATTAGACGGTGAGACTATGGGACGTCAAGACAGGTACCTGTAAGACCATGAGTGGTCACACTAGTTATGTATCTTCTGTGGCTATATCCAGTGATTCATAGTTCATCGTATCGGGAAGTAGAGATTAGACGGTGAGACTATGGGACGTCAAGACAGGTACCTGTAAGACCATGAGTGGTCACACTAGTTATGTATCTTCTGTGGCTATATCCAGTGATTCAGAGTTCATCGTATCGGGAAGTAGAGATTAGACGGTGAGACTATGGGACGTCAAGACAGGTACCTGTAAGACCATGAGTGGTCACACTAGTTATGTATATTGCTGTGGCTATATCCAGTGATTCAGAGTTCATCGTATCGGGAAGTAGAGATGATACGGTGAGACTATGGGACGTCAAGACAGGTACCTGTAAGACCATGAGTGGTCACACTAGTTATGTATCTTCTGTGGCTATATCCAGTGATTCATAGTTCATCGTATCGGGAAGTAGAGATTAGACGGTGAGACTATGGGACGTCAAGACAGGTACCTGTAAGACCATGAGTGGTCACACTAGTTATGTATCTTCTGTGGCTATATCCAGTGATTCAGAGTTCATCGTATCGGGAAGTCATGATATGACGGTGAGACTATGGGACGTCAAGACAGGTACCTGTAAGACCATGAGTGGTCACACAAATTAGGTATATGCTGTGGCTATATCCAGTGATTCAGAGTTCATCGTATCGGGAAGTCATGATTAGACGGTGAGACTATGGGACGCCAAGACAGGTACCTGTAAGACCATGAGTGGTCACACTAGTTATGTATATGCTGTGGCTATATCCAGTGATTCAGAGTTCATCGTATCGGGAAGTAGAGATTAGACGGTGAGACTATGGGACGTCAAGACAGGTACCTGTAAGACCATGAGTGGTCACACTAGTTATGTATCTTCTGTGGCTATATCCAGTGATTCAGAGTTCATCGTATCGGGAAGTAGAGATAATACGGTGAGACTATGGGACGTCAAGACAGGTACCTGTAAGACCATGAGTGGTCACACTAGTTATGTATCTTCTGTGGCTATATCCAGTGATTCAGAGTTCATCGTATCGGGAAGTGCAGATTAGACGGTGAGACTATGGGACGTCAAGACAGGTACCTGTAAGACCATGAGTGGTCACACTAGTTATGTATCTTCTGTGGCTATATCCAGTGATTCATAGTTCATCGTATCGGGAAGTAGAGATTAGACGGTGAGACTATGGGACGTCAAGACAGGTACCTGTAAGACCATGAGTGGTCACACTAGTTATGTATCTTCTGTGGCTATATCCAGTGATTCAGAGTTCATCGTATCGGGAAGTAGAGATTAGACGGTGAGACTATGGGACGTCAAGACAGGTACCTGTAAGACCATGAGTGGTCACACTAGTTATGTATCTTCTGTGGCTATATCCAGTGATTCAGAGTTCATCGTATCGGGAAGTAGAGATGATACGGTGAGACTATGGGACGTCAAGACAGGTACCTGTAAGACCATGAGTGGTCACACTAGTTATGTATCTTCTGTGGCTATATCCAGTGATTCATAGTTCATCGTATCGGGAAGTAGAGATTAGACGGTGAGACTATGGGACGTCAAGACAGGTACCTGTAAGACCATGAGTGGTCACACTAGTTATGTATCTTCTGTGGCTATATCCAGTGATTCAGAGTTCATCGTATCGGGGAAGTAGAGATTAGACGGTGAGACTATGGGACGTCAAGACAGGTACCTGTAAGACCATGAGTGGTCACACTAGTTATGTATCTTCTGTGGCTATATCCAGTGATTCAGAGTTCATCGTATCGGGAAGTAGAGATAATACGGTGAGACTATGGGACGTCAAGACAGGTACCTGTAAGACCATGAGTGGTCACACTAGTTATGTATCTTCTGTGGCTATATCCAGTGATTCAGAGTTCATCGTATCGGGAAGTGCAGATTAGACGGTGAGACTATGGGACGTCAAGACAGGTACCTGTAAGACCATGAGTGGTCACACTAGTTATGTATCTTCTGTGGCTATATCCAGTGATTCATAGTTCATCGTATCGGGAAGTAGAGATTAGACGGTGAGACTATGGGACGTCAAGACAGGTACCTGTAAGACCATGAGTGGTCACACTAGTTATGTATCTTCTGTGGCTATATCCAGTGATTCAGAGTTCATCGTATCGGGAAGTAGAGATTAGACGGTGAGACTATGGGACGTCAAGACAGGTACCTGTAAGACCATGAGTGGTCACACTAGTTATGTATCTTCTGTGGCTATATCCAGTGATTCAGAGTTCATCGTATCGGGAAGTAGAGATAATACGGTGAGACTATGGGACGTCAAGACAGGTACCTGTAAGACCATGAGTGGTCACACTAGTTATGTATCTTCTGTGGCTATATCCAGTGATTCATAGTTCATCGTATCGGGAAGTAGAGATTAGACGGTGAGACTATGGGACGTCAAGACAGGTACCTGTAAGACCATGAGTGGTCACACTAGTTATGTATCTTCTGTGGCTATATCCAGTGATTCAGAGTTCATCGTATCGGGAAGTAGAGATTAGACGGTGAGACTATGGGACGTCAAGACAGGTACCTGTAAGACCATGAGTGGTCACACTAGTTATGTATCTTCTGTGGCTATATCCAGTGATTCATAGTTCATCGTATCGGGAAGTAGAGATTAGACGGTGAGACTATGGGACGTCAAGACAGGTACCTGTAAGACCATGAGTGGTCACACTAGTTATGTATCTTCTGTGGCTATATCCAGTGATTCAGAGTTCATCGTATCGGGAAGTAGAGATTAGACGGTGAGACTATGGGACGTCAAGACAGGTACCTGTAAGACCATGAGTGGTCACACTAGTTATGTATCTTCTGTGGCTATATCCAGTGATTCATAGTTCATCGTATCGGGAAGTAGAGATTAGACGGTGAGACTATGGGACGTCAAGACAGGTACCTGTAAGACCATGAGTGGTCACACTAGTTATGTATCTTCTGTGGCTATATCCAGTGATTCATAGTTCATCGTATCGGGAAGTAGAGATTAGACGGTGAGACTATGGGACGTCAAGACAGGTACCTGTAAGACCATGAGTGGTCACACTAGTTATGTATATGCTGTGGCTATATCCAGTGATTCATAGTTCATCGTATCGGGAAGTAGAGATTAGACGGTGAGACTATGGGACGTCAAGACAGGTACCTGTAAGACCATGAGTGGTCACACTAGTTATGTATCTTCTGTGGCTATATCCAGTGATTCATAGTTCATCGTATCGGGAAGTAGAGATTAGACGGTGAGACTATGGGACGTCAAGACAGGTACCTGTAAGACCATGAGTGGTCACACTAGTTATGTATCTTCTGTGGCTATATCCAGTGATTCATAGTTCATCGTATCGGGAAGTAGAGATAATACGGTGAGACTATGGGACGTCAAGACAGGTACCTGTAAGTCCATGAGTTGTCAGACTAGTTATGTATCTTCTGAGGCTATATCCAGTGATTCAGAGTTCATCGTATCGGGAAGTAGAGATGATACGGTGAGACTATGGGACGCCAAGACAGGTACCTGTAAGACCATGAGTGGTCACACTAGTTATGAATGATCTGTGGCTATATCCAGTGATTCAGAGTTCATCGTATCGGGAAGTAGAGATTAGACGGTGAGACTATGGGACGTCAAGACAGGTACCTGTAAGACCATGAGTGGTCACACTAGTTATGTATGATCTGTGGCTATATCCAGTGATTCAGAGTTCATCGTATCGGGAAGTGCAGATTATACGGTGAGACTATGGGACGTCAAGACAGGTACCTGTAAGACCATGAGTGGTCACACTAGTTATGTATGATCTGTGGCTATATCCAGTGATTCAGAGTTCATCGTATCGGGAAGTAGAGATTAGACGGTGAGACTATGGGACGTCAAGACAGGTACCTGTAAGACCATGAGTGGTCACACTAGTTATGTATGATCTGTGGCTATATCCAGTGATTCATAGTTCATCGTATCGGGAAGTAGAGATTAGACGGTGAGACTATGGGACGTCAAGACAGGTACCTGTAAGACCATGAGTGGTCACACTAGTTATGTATCTTCTGTGGCTATATCCAGTGATTCAGAGTTCATCGTATCGGGAAGTGCAGATTAGACGGTGAGACTATGGGACGTCAAGACAGGTACCTGTAAGGACCATGAGTGGTCACACTAGTTATGTATCTTCTGTGGCTATATCCAGTGATTCATAGTTCATCGTATCGGGAAGTAGAGATTAGACGGTGAGACTATGGGACGTCAAGACAGGTACCTGTAAGACCATGAGTGGTCACACTAGTTATGTATGATCTGTGGCTATATCCAGTGATTCAGAGTTCATCGTATCGGGAAGTAGAGATAATACGGTGAGACTATGGGGACGTCAAGACAGGTACCTGTAAGACCATGAGTGGTCACACTAGTTATGTATCTTCTGTGGCTATATCCAGTGATTCAGAGTTCATCGTATCGGGAAGTAGAGATTAGACGGTGAGACTATTGGACGTCAAGACAGGTACCTGTAAGACCATGAGTGGTCACACTAGTTATGTATGATCTGTGGCTATATCCAGTGATTCATAGTTCATCGTATCGGGAAGTAGAGATGATACGGTGAGACTATGGGACGTCAAGACAGGTACCTGTAAGACCATGAGTGGTCAGACTAGTTATGTATCTTCTGAGGCTATATCCAGTGATTCAGAGTTCATCGTATCGGGAAGTGCAGATTATACGGTGAGACTATGGGACGTCAAGACAGGTACCTGTAAGACCATGAGTGGTCACACTAGTTATGTATCTTCTGTGGCTATATCCAGTGATTCAGAGTTCATCGTATCGGGAAGTGCAGATTAGACGGTGAGACTATGGGACGTCAAGACAGGTACCTGTAAGACCATGAGTGGTCACACTAGTTATGTATCTTCTGTGGCTATATCCAGTGATTCATAGTTCATCGTATCGGGAAGTAGAGATAATACGGTGAGACTATGGGACGTCAAGACAGGTACCTGTAAGACCATGAGTGGTCACACTAGTTATGTATGATCTGTGGCTATATCCAGTGATTCAGAGTTCATCGTATCGGGAAGTAGAGATGATACGGTGAGACTATGGGACGTCAAGACAGGTACCTGTAAGACCATGAGTGGTCACACTAGTTATGTATCTTCTGTGGCTATATCCAGTGATTCAGAGTTCATCGTATCGGGAAGTAGAGATAATACGGTGAGACTATGGGACGTCAAGACAGGTACCTGTAAGACCATGAGTGGTCACACTAGTTATGTATGATCTGTGGCTATATCCAGTGATTCATAGTTCATCGTATCGGGAAGTGGCAGATTATACGGTGAGACTATGGGACGTCAAGACAGGTACCTGTAAGACCATGAGTGGTCACACTAGTTATGTATCTTCTTTGGCTATATCCAGTGATTCAGAGTTCATCGTATCGGGGGAAGTAGAGATAATACGGTGAGACTATGGGACGTCAAGACAGGTACCTGTAAGACCATGAGTGGTCACACTAGTTATGTATATGCTGTGGCTATATCCAGTGATTCAGAGTTCATCGTATCGGGAAGTAGAGATTAGACGGTGAGACTATGGGACGTCAAGACAGGTACCTGTAAGACCATGAGTGGTCACACTAGTTATGTATCTTCTGTGGCTATATCCAGTGATTCATAGTTCATCGTATCGGGAAGTAGAGATTAGACGGTGAGACTATGGGACGTCAAGACAGGTACCTGTAAGACCATGAGTGGTCACACTAGTTATGTATCTTCTGTGGCTATATCCAGTGATTCAGAGTTCATCGTATCGGGAAGTAGAGATGATACGGTGAGACTATGGGACGTCAAGACAGGTACCTGTAAGACCATGAGTGGTCACACTAGTTATGTATCTTCTGTGGCTATATCCAGTGATTCAGAGTTCATCGTATCGGGAAGTAGAGATAATACGGTGAGACTATGGGACGTCAAGACAGGTACCTGTAAGACCATGAGTGGTCACACTAGTTATGTATGATCTGTGGCTATATCCAATGATTCATAGTTCATCGTATCGGGAAGTAGAGATTAGACGGTGAGACTATGGGACGTCAAGACAGGTACCTGTAAGACCATGAGTGGTCACACTAGTTATGTATCTTCTGTGGCTATATCCAGTGATTCAGAGTTCATCGTATCGGGAAGTAGAGATTAGACGGTGAGACTATTGGACGTCAAGACAGGTACCTGTAAGACCATGAGTGGTCACACTAGTTATGTATCTTCTGTGGCTTATATCCAGTGATTCAGAGTTCATCGTATCGGGAAGTAGAGATTAGACGGTGAGACTATAGGGACGTCAAGACAGGTACCTGTAAGACCATGAGTGGTCACACTAGTTATGTATGATCTGTTGGCTATATCCAGTGATTCAGAGTTCATCGTATCGGGAAGTGCAGATTATACGGGTGAGACTATGGGACGTCAAGACAGGTACCTGTAAGACCATGAGTGGTCACACTAGTTATGTATCTTCTGTGGCTATATCCAGTGATTCATAGTTCATCGTATCGGGAAGTAGAGATTAGACGGTGAGACTATGGGACGTCAAGACAGGTACCTGTAAGACCATGAGTGGTCACACTAGTTATGTATCTTCTGTGGCTATATCCAGTGATTCATAGTTCATCGTATCGGGAAGTAGAGATTAGACGGTGAGACTATGGGACGTCAAGACAGGTACCTGTAAGACCATGAGTGGTCACCACTAGTTATGTATCTTCTGTGGCTATATCCAGTGATTCATAGTTCATCGTATCGGGAAGTAGAGATGATACGGTGAGACTATGGGACGTCAAGACAGGTACCTGTAAGACCATGAGTGGTCACACTAGTTATGTATCTTCTGTGGCTATATCCAGTGATTCATAGTTCATCGTATCGGGAAGTAGAGATTAGACGGTGAGACTATGGGACGTCAAGACAGGTACCTGTAAGACCATGAATGTCACACTAGTTATGTATATGCTGTGGCTATATCCAGTGATTCAGAGTTCATCGTATCGGGAAGTAGAGATTAGATGGTGAGACTATGGGACGTCAAGACAGGTACCTGTAAGACCATGAGTGGTCACACTAGTTATGTATCTTCTGTGGCTATATCCAGTGATTCAGAGTTCATCGTATCGGGAAGTAGAGATTAGACGGTGAGACTATGGGACGTCAAGACAGGTACCTGTAAGACCATGAGTGGTCACACTAGTTATGTATATGCTGTGGCTATATCCAGTGATTCAGAGTTCATCGTATCGGGAAGTAGAGATTAGACGGTGAGACTATGGGACGTCAAGACAGGTACCTGTAAGACCATGAGTGGTCACACTAGTTATGTATCTTCTGTGGCTATATCCAGTGATTCATAGTTCATCGTATCGGGAAGTAGAGATTAGACGGTGAGACTATGGGACGTCAAGACAGGTACCTGTAAGACCATGAATGTCACACTAGTTATGTATATGCTGTGGCTATATCCAGTGATTCAGAGTTCATCGTATCGGGAAGTAGAGATGATACGGTGAGACTATGGGACGTCAAGACAGGTACCTGTAAGACCATGAGTGGTCACACTAGTTATGTATGATCTGTGGCTATATCCAGTGATTCATAGTTCATCGTATCGGGAAGTAGAGATTAGACGGTGAGGACTATGGGACGTCAAGACAGGTACCTGTAAGACCATGAGTGGTCACACTAGTTATGTATCTTCTGTGGCTATATCCAGTGATTCATAGTTCATCGTATCGGGAAGTAGAGATTAGACGGTGAGACTATGGGACGTCAAGACAGGTACCTGTAAGACCATGAGTGGTCACACTAGTTATGTATGATCTGTGGCTATATCCAGTGATTCATAGTTCATCGTATCGGGAAGTAGAGATTAGACGGTGAGACTATGGGACGTCAAGACAGGTACCTGTAAGACCATGAGTGGTCAGACTAGTTATGTATCTTCTGAGGCTATATCCAGTGATTCAGAGTTCATCGTATCGGGAAGTGCAGATTATACGGTGAGACTATGGGACGTCAAGACAGGTACCTGTAAGACCATGAGTGGTCACACTAGTTATGTATCTTCTGTGGCTATATCCAGTGATTCAGAGTTCATCGTATCGGGAAGTAGAGATTAGACGGTGAGACTATTGGACGTCAAGACAGGTACCTGTAAGACCATGAGTGGTCACACTAGTTATGTATCTTCTGTGGCTATATCCAGTGATTCAGAGTTCATCGTATCGGGAAGTAGAGATGATACGGTGAGACTATGGGACGTCAAGACAGGTACCTGTAAGACCATGAGTGGTCACACTAGTTATGTATCTTCTGTGGCTATATCCAGTGATTCAGAGTTCATCGTATCGGGAAGTAGAGATAATACGGTGAGACTATGGGACGTCAAGACAGGTACCTGTAAGACCATGAGTGGTCACACTAGTTATGTATGATCTGTGGCTATATCCAGTGATTCATAGTTCATCGTATCGGGAAGTAGAGATTAGACGGTGAGACTATGGGACGTCAAGACAGGTACCTGTAAGACCATGAGTGGTCACACTAGTTATGTATCTTCTGTGGCTATATCCAGTGATTCAGAGTTCATCGTATCGGGAAGTAGAGATTAGACGGTGAGACTATTGGACGTCAAGACAGGTACCTGTAAGACCATGAGTGGTCACACTAGTTATGTATGATCTGTGGCTATATCCAGTGATTCAGTGTTCATCGTATCGGGAAGTAGAGATTAGACGGTGAGACTATGGGACGTCAAGACAGGTACCTGTAAGACCATGAGTGGTCACACTAGTTATGTATCTTCTGTGGCTATATCCAGTGATTCAGAGTTCATCGTATCGGGAAGTAGAGATTAGACGGTGAGACTATGGGACGTCAAGACAGGTACCTGTAAGACCATGAGTGGTCACACTAGTTATGTATCTTCTGTGGCTATATCCAGTGATTCAGAGTTCATCGTATCGGGAAGTAGAGATGATACGGTGAGACTATGGGACGTCAAGACAGGTACCTGTAAGACCATGAGTGGTCACACTAGTTATGTATCTTCTGTGGCTATATCCAGTGATTCAGAGTTCATCGTATCGGGAAGTAGAGATTAGACGGTGAGACTATGGGACGTCAAGACAGGTACCTGTAAGACCATGAGTGGTCACACTAGTTATGTATCTTCTGTGGCTATATCCAGTGATTCAGAGTTCATCGTATCGGGAAGTAGAGATAATACGGTGAGACTATGGGACGTCAAGACAGGTACCTGTAAGACCATGAGTGGTCACACTAGTTATGTATCTTCTGTGGCTATATCCAGTGATTCATAGTTCATCGTATCGGGAAGTAGAGATTAGACGGTGAGACTATGGGACGTCAAGACAGGTACCTGTAAGACCATGAGTGGTCACACTAGTTATGTATATGCTGTGGCTATATCCAGTGATTCAGAGTTCATCGTATCGGGAAGTCATGATATGACGGTGAGGACTATGGGACGTCAAGACAGGTACCTGTAAGACCATGAGTGGTCACACTAGTTATGTATCTTCTGTGGCTATATCCAGTGATTCAGAGTTCATCGTATCGGGAAGTAGAGATGATACGGTGAGACTATGGGACGTCAAGACAGGTACCTGTAAGACCATGAGTGGTCACACTAGTTATGTATCTTCTGTGGCTATATCCAGTGATTCAGAGTTCATCGTATCGGGAAGTAGAGATAATACGGTGAGACTATGGGACGTCAAGACAGGTACCTGTAAGACCATGAGTGGTCACACTAGTTATGTATCTTCTGTGGCTATATCCAGTGATTCATAGTTCATCGTATCGGGAAGTAGAGATTAGACGGTGAGACTATGGGACGTCAAGACAGGTACCTGTAAGACCATGAGTGGTCACACTAGTCATGTATATGCTGTGGCTATATCCAGTGATTCAGAGTTCATCGTATCGGGAAGTCATGATATGACGGTGAGACTATGGGACGTCAAGACAGGTACCTGTAAGACCATGAGTGGTCACACTAGTTATGTATCTTCTGTGGCTATATCCAGTGATTCAGAGTTCATCGTATCGGGAAGTAGAGATTAGACGGTGAGACTATGGGACGTCAAGACAGGTACCTGTAAGACCATGAGTGGTCACACTAGTTATGTATCTTCTGTGGCTATATCCAGTGATTCAGAGTTCATCGTATCGGGAAGTAGAGATAATACGGTGAGACTATGGGACGTCAAGACAGGTACCTGTAAGACCATGAGTGGTCACACTAGTTATGTATCTTCTGTGGCTATATCCAGTGATTCATAGTTCATCGTATCGGGAGGTGCAGATTATACGGTGAGACTATGGGACGTCAAGACAGGTACCTGTAAGACCATGAGTGGTCACACTAGTTATGTATCTTCTGTGGCTATATCCAGTGATTCAGAGTTCATCGTATCGGGAAGTAGAGATTAGACGGTGAGACTATGGGACGTCAAGACAGGTACCTGTAAGTCCATGAGTTGTCAGACTAGTTATGTATCTTCTGAGGCTATATCCAGTGATTCAGAGTTCATCGTATCGGGAAGTAGAGATTAGACGGTGAGACTATGGGACGTCAAGACAGGTACCTGTAAGACCATGAGTGGTCACACTAGTTATGTATGATCTGTGGCTATATCCAGTGATTCAGAGTTCATCGTATCGGGAAGTTATGATTAGAAGGTGAGACTATGGGACGTCAAGACAGGTACCTGTAAGACCATGAGTGGTCACACTAGTTATGTATGATCTGTGGCTATATCCAGTGATTCAGAGTTCATCGTATCGGGAAGTAGAGATTAGACGGTGAGACTATGGGACGTAAGACAGGTACCTGTAAGACCATGAGTGGTCACACTAGTTATGTATCTTCTGTGGCTATATCCAGTGATTCAGAGTTCATCGTATCGGGAAGTAGAGATTAGACGGTGAGACTATGGGACGTCAAGACAGGTACCTGTAAGACCATGAGTGGTCACACTAGTTATGTATGATCTGTGGCTATATCCAGTGATTCAGAGTTCATCGTATCGGGAAGTAGAGATTAGACGGTGAGACTATGGGACGTCAAGACAGGTACCTGTAAGACCATGAGTGGTCACACTAGTTATGTATCTTCTGTGGCTATATCCAGTGATTCAGAGTTCATCGTATCGGGAAGTGCAGATTAGACGGTGAGACTATTGGACGTCAAGACAGGTACCTGTAAGACCATGAGTGGTCACACTAGTTATGTATCTTCTGTGGCTATATCCAGTGATTCAGAGTTCATCGTATCGGGAAGTAGAGATTAGACGGTGAGACTATTGGACGTCAAGACAGGTACCTGTAAGACCATGAGTGGTCACACTAGTTATGTATGATCTGTGGCTATATCCAGTGATTCAGTGTTCATCGTATCGGGAAGTAGAGATTAGACGGTGAGACTATGGGACGTCAAGACAGGTACCTGTAAGACCATGAGTGGTCACACTAGTTATGTATCTTCTGTGGCTATATCCAGTGATTCAGAGTTCATCGTATCGGGAAGTAGAGATTAGACGGTGAGACTATGGGACGTCAAGACAGGTACCTGTAAGACCATGAGTGGTCACACTAGTTATGTATCTTCTGTGGCTATATCCAGTGATTCAGAGTTCATCGTATCGGGAAGTAGAGATTAGACGGTGAGACTATGGGACGTCAAGACAGGTACCTGTAAGACCATGAGTGGTCACACTAGTTATGTATCTTCTGTGGCTATATCCAGTGATTCAGAGTTCATCGTATCGGGAAGTAGAGATTAGACGGTGAGACTATGGGACGTCAAGACAGGTACCTGTAAGACCATGAGTGGTCACACTAGTTATGTATGATCTGTGGCTATATCCAGTGATTCAGAGTTCATCGTATCGGGAAGTAGAGATAATACGGTGAGACTATGGGACGTCAAGACAGGTACCTGTAAGACCATGAGTGGTCACACTAGTTATGTATCTTCTGTGGCTATATCCAGTGATTCAGAGTTCATCGTATCGGGAAGTAGAGATTAGACGGTGAGACTATGGGACGTCAAGACAGGTACCTGTAAGACCATGAGTGGTCACACTAGTTATGTATCTTCTGTGGCTATATCCAGTGATTCAGAGTTCATCGTATCGGGAAGTAGAGATAATACGGTGAGACTATGGGACGTCAAGACAGGTACCTGTAAGACCATGAGTGGTCACACTAGTTATGTATCTTCTGTGGCTATATCCAGTGATTCATAGTTCATCGTATCGGGAGGTGCAGATTATACGGTGAGACTATTGGACGTCAAGACAGGTACCTGTAAGACCATGAGTGGTCACACTAGTTATGTATCTTCTGTGGCTATATCCAGTGATTCAGAGTTCATCGTATCGGGAAGTAGAGATTAGACGGTGAGACTATGGGACGTCAAGACAGGTACCTGTAAGTCCATGAGTTGTCAGACTAGTTATGTATCTTCTGAGGCTATATCCAGTGATTCAGAGTTCATCGTATCGGGAAGTAGAGATTAGACGGTGAGACTATGGGACGTCAAGACAGGTACCTGTAAGACCATGAGTGGTCACACTAGTTATGTATGATCTGTGGCTATATCCAGTGATTCAGAGTTCATCGTATCGGGAAGTAGAGATGATACGGTGAGACTATGGGACGTCAAGACAGGTACCTGTAAGACCATGAGTGGTCACACTAGTTATGTATGATCTGTGGCTATATCCAGTGATTCAGAGTTCATCGTATCGGGAAGTAGAGATGATACGGTGAGACTATGGGACGTCAAGACAGGTACCTGTAAGACCATGAGTGGTCACACTAGTTATGTATCTTCTGTGGCTATATCCAGTGATTCAGAGTTCATCGTATCGGGAAGTAGAGATTAGACGGTGAGACTATGGGACGTCAAGACAGGTACCTGTAAGACCATGAGTGGTCACACTAGTTATGTATCTTCTGTGGCTATATCCAGTGATTCAGAGTTCATCGTATCGGGAAGTGCAGATTAGACGGTGAGACTATTGGACGTCAAGACAGGTACCTGTAAGACCATGAGTGGTCACACTAGTTATGTATGATCTGTGGCTATATCCAGTGATTCAGTGTTCATCGTATCGGGAAGTAGAGATTAGACGGTGAGACTATGGGACGTCAAGACAGGTACCTGTAAGACCATGAGTGGTCACACTAGTTATGTATCTTCTGTGGCTATATCCAGTGATTCAGAGTTCATCGTATCGGGAAGTAGAGATGATACGGTGAGACTATGGGACGTCAAGACAGGTACCTGTAAGACCATGAGTGGTCACACTAGTTATGTATCTTCTGTGGCTATATCCAGTGATTCAGAGTTCATCGTATCGGGAAGTAGAGATTAGACGGTGAGACTATGGGACGTCAAGACAGGTACCTGTAAGACCATGAGTGGTCACACTAGTTATGTATCTTCTGTGGCTATATCCAGTGATTCAGAGTTCATCGTATCGGGAAGTAGAGATTAGACGGTGAGACTATGGGACGTCAAGACAGGTACCTGTAAGACCATGAGTGGTCACACTAGTTATGTATGATCTGTGGCTATATCCAGTGATTCAGAGTTCATCGTATCGGGAAGTAGAGATAATACGGTGAGACTATGGGACGTCAAGACAGGTACCTGTAAGACCATGAGTGGTCACACTAGTTATGTATCTTCTGTGGCTATATCCAGTGATTCATAGTTCATCGTATCGGGAGGTGCAGATTATACGGTGAGACTATGGGACGTCAAGACAGGTACCTGTAAGACCATGAGTGGTCACACTAGTTATGTATCTTCTGTGGCTATATCCAGTGATTCAGAGTTCATCGTATCGGGAAGTAGAGATGATACGGTGAGACTATGGGACGTCAAGACAGGTACCTGTAAGACCATGAGTGGTCACACTAGTTATGTATCTTCTGTGGCTATATCCAGTGATTCAGAGTTCATCGTATCGGGAAGTAGAGATTAGACGGTGAGACTATGGGACGTCAAGACAGGTACCTGTAAGACCATGAGTGGTCACACTAGTTATGTATCTTCTGTGGCTATATCCAGTGATTCAGAGTTCATCGTATCGGGAAGTAGAGATTAGACGGTGAGACTATGGGACGTCAAGACAGGTACCTGTAAGACCATGAGTGGTCACACTAGTTATGTATCTTCTGTGGCTATATCCAGTGATTCATAGTTCATCGTATCGGGAAGTAGAGATTAGACGGTGAGACTATGGGACGTCAAGACAGGTACCTGTAAGACCATGAGTGGTCACACTAGTTATGTATATGCTGTGGCTATATCCAGTGATTCAGAGTTCATCGTATCGGGAAGTAGAGATTAGACGGTGAGACTATGGGACGTCAAGACAGGTACCTGTAAGACCATGAGTGGTCACACTAGTTATGTATATGCTGTGGCTATATCCAGTGATTCATAGTTCATCGTATCGGGAAGTAGAGATTAGACGGTGAGACTATGGGACGTCAAGACAGGTACCTGTAAGACCATGAGTGGTCACACTAGTTATGTATCTTCTGTGGCTATATCCAGTGATTCATAGTTCATCGTATCGGGAAGTAGAGATAATACGGTGAGACTATGGGACGTCAAGACAGGTACCTGTAAGACCATGAGTGGTCACACTAGTTATGTATCTTCTGTGGCTATATCCAGTGATTCATAGTTCATCGTATCGGGAGGTGCAGATTATACGGTGAGACTATGGGACGTCAAGACAGGTACCTGTAAGACCATGAGTGGTCACACTAGTTATGTATCTTCTGAGGCTATATCCAGTGATTCAGAGTTCATCGTATCGGGAAGTGCAGATTATACGGTGAGACTATGGGACGTCAAGACAGGTACCTGTAAGACCATGAGTGGTCACACTAGTTATGTATATGCTGTGGCTATATCCAGTGATTCAGAGTTCATCGTATCGGGAAGTAGAGATTATACGGTGAGACTATGGGACGTCAAGACAGGTACCTGTAAGACCATGAGTGGTCACACTAGTTATGTATCTTCTGTGGCTATATCCAGTGATTCAGAGTTCATCGTATCGGGAAGTGCAGATTAGACGGTGAGACTATGGGACGTCAAGACAGGTACCTGTAAGACCATGAGTGGTCACACTAGTTATGTATCTTCTGTGGCTATATCCAGTGATTCATAGTTCATCGTATCGGGAAGTAGAGATAATACGGTGAGACTATGGGACGTCAAGACAGGTACCTGTAAGACCATGAGTGGTCACACTAGTTATGTATCTTCTGTGGCTATATCCAGTGATTCATAGTTCATCGTATCGGGAGGTGCAGATTATACGGTGAGACTATGGGACGTCAAGACAGGTACCTGTAAGACCATGAGTGGTCACACTAGTTATGTATCTTCTGTGGCTATATCCAGTGATTCATAGTTCATCGTATCGGGAAGTAGAGATTAGACGGTGAGACTATGGGACGTCAAAACAGGTACCTGTAAGACCATGAGTGGTCACACTAGTTATCTATATGCTGTGGCTATATCCAGTGATTCAGAGTTCATCGTATCGGGAAGTAGAGATTAGACGGTGAGACTATGGGACGTCAAGACAGGTACCTGTAAGACCATGAGTGGTCACACTAGTTATGTATCTTCTGTGGCTATATCCAGTGATTCATAGTTCATCGTATCGGGAAGTAGAGATTAGACGGTGAGACTATGGGGACGTCAAGACAGGTACCTGTAAGACCATGAGTGGTCACACTAGTTATGTATCTTCTGTGGCTATATCCAGTGATTCATAGTTCATCGTATCGGGAAGTAGAGATTAGACGGTGAGACTATGGGACGTCAAGACAGGTACCTGTAAGACCATGAGTGGTCACACTAGTTATGTATGATCTGTGGCTATATCCAGTGATTCATAGTTCATCGTATCGGGAAGTAGAGATTAGACGGTGAGACTATGGGACGTCAAGACAGGTACCTGTAAGACCATGAGTGGTCACACTAGTTATGTATCTTCTGTGGCTATATCCAGTGATTCAGAGTTCATCGTATCGGGAAGTAGAGATTAGACGGTGAGACTATTGGACGTCAAGACAGGTACCTGTAAGACCATGAGTGGTCACACTAGTTATGTATCTTCTGAGGCTATATCCAGTGATTCAGAGTTCATCGTATCGGGAAGTGCAGATTAGACGGTGAGACTATGGGACGTCAAGACAGGTACCTGTAAGACCATGAGTGGTCACACTAGTTATGTATATGCTGTGGCTATATCCAGTGATTCAGAGTTCATCGTATCGGGAAGTAGAGATTAGACGGTGAGACTATGGGACGTCAAGACAGGTACCTGTAAGACCATGAGTGGTCACACTAGTTATGTATCTTCTGTGGCTATATCCAGTGATTCAGAGTTCATCGTATCGGGAAGTGCAGATTAGACGGTGAGACTATGGGACGTCAAGACAGGTACCTGTAAGACATGAGTGGTCACACTAGTTATGTATATGCTGTGGCTATATCCAGTGATTCAGAGTTCATCGTATCGGGAAGTGCAGATTAGATGGTGAGACTATGGGACGTCAAGACAGGTACCTGTAAGACCATGAGTGGTCACACTAGTTATGTATCTTCTGTGGCTATATCCAGTGATTCAGAGTTCATCGTATCGGGAAGTAGAGATTAGACGGTGAGACTATGGGACGTCAAGACAGGTACCTGTAAGACCATGAGTGGTCACACTAGTTATGTATCTTCTGTGGCTATATCCAGTGATTCAGAGTTCATCGTATCGGAAGTAGAGATTAGACGGTGAGACTATGGGACGTCAAGACAGGTACCTGTAAGACCATGAGTGGTCACACTAGTTATGTATCTTCTGTGGCTATATCCAGTGATTCAGAGTTCATCGTATCGGGAAGTAGAGATTAGACGGTGAGACTATGGGACGTCAAGACAGGTACCTGTAAGACCATGAGTGGTCACACTAGTTATGTATCTTCTGAGGCTATATCCAGTGATTCAGAGTTCATCGTATCGGGAAGTGCAGATTAGACGGTGAGACTATGGGACGTCAAGACAGGTACCTGTAAGACCATGAGTGGTCACACTAGTTATGTATATGCTGTGGCTATATCCAGTGATTCAGAGTTCATCGTATCGGGAAGTGCAGATTAGACGGTGAGGACTATGGGGACGTCAAGACAGGTACCTGTAAGACCATGAGTGGTCACACTAGTTATGTATCTTCTGTGGCTATATCCAGTGATTCATAGTTCATCGTATCGGGAAGTAGAGATGATACGGTGAGACTATGGAGCGTCAAGACAGGTACCTGTAAGACCATGAGTGGTCACACTAGTTATGTATATGCTGTGGCTATATCCAGTGATTCAGAGTTCATCGTATCGGGAAGTAGAGATTAGACGGTGAGACTATGGGACGTCAAGACAGGTACCTGTAAGACCATGAGTGGTCACACTAGTTATGTATATGCTGTGGCTATATCCAGTGATTCAGAGTTCATCGTATCGGGAAGTAGAGATGATACGGTGAGACTATGGGACGTCAAGACAGGTACCTGTAAGACCATGAGTGGTCACACTAGTTTATGTATATGCTGTGGCTATATCCAGTGATTCAGAGTTCATCGTATCGGGAAGTAGAGATTAGACGGTGAGACTATGGGACGTCAAGACAGGTACCTGTAAGACCATGAGTGGTCACACTAGTTATGTATATGCTGTGGGCTATATCCAGTGATTCAGAGTTCATCGTATCGGGAAGTAGAGATTAGACGGTGAGACTATGGGACGTCAAGACAGGTACCTGTAAGACCATGAGTGGTCACACTAGTTATGTATCTTCTGTGGCTATATCCAGTGATTCATAGTTCATCGTATCGGGAAGTAGAGATTAGACGGTGAGACTATGGGACGTCAAGACAGGTACCTGTAAGACCATGAGTGGTCACACTAGTTATGTATCTTCTGTGGCTATATCCAGTGATTTCATAGTTCATCGTATCGGGAAGTAGAGATTAGACGGTGAGACTATGGGGACGTCAAGACAGGTACCTGTAAGACCATGAGTGGTCACACTAGTTATGTATATGCTGTGGCTATATCCAGTGATTCATAGTTCATCGTATCGGGAAGTAGAGATTAGACGGTGAGACTATGGGACGTCAAGACAGGTACCTGTAAGACCATGAGTGGTCACACTAGTTATGTATCTATGCTGTGGCTATATCCAGTGATTCATAGTTCATCGTATCGGGAAGTAGAGATTAGACGGTGAGACTATGGGACGTCAAGACAGGTACCTGTAAGACCATGAGTGGTCACACTAGTTATGTATCTTCTGTGGCTATATCCAGTGATTCATAGTTCATCGTATCGGGAAGTAGAGATAGACGGTGAGACTATGGGAGCGTCAAGACAGGTACCTGTAAAGACCATGAGTGGTTCACACTAGTTATGTAT